>JAJPUD010015528.1:24741-37099 GCA_023553655.1 Myrmecobius fasciatus | reverse complement strand
GAAGGAAGGAAGGAAGGAAGGAAGGAAGGAAGGAAGGAAGGAAGGAAAAAGTAGATGATAGATATTGGGATATACATAGCAGAGTAGCTAGAGCACTGGATTTGGGGCAGAAAGACTCATCTACCTGAATTCAAATCCAGCCTCAGACACTTACTAGTTGTTTGACCCTGAACAAGTCAATTTCACTCTGTTTGCCTTAGTTTTCTCATTTCTTTGCCAAGAAAACCCCCCAAAATGGAGTGACAAAGAGTTGGACACAATTGAAAAATGACTGAATAGACACACATACATACATACACACAGATATATATATATATATATATATATCTGTGTGTGTGTATGTAAAATGAATTGGAGGTAAGACACAAGCATCAAGGACTCAGGAAAGGCTTTTTGTAGAAGGTGGGATTTCAACTGAAACTCAAAGAAAACCAGGAAAGCCAGAAACTAGAGATGAGGAGGGAGAATTCTTTATTTATTCTTCCAAGCAGCTTACTCACCCTTGCCATTTGAAAAAAAAAAAAAAAAAAAAGGTAATCTTCATTACCTTCTGAATAATACTTACTCTTCTTTAATTCTTAGAAGGCTGTAGTGTCCCATGAATCATCATCATCCAACAAAGTGAGAATGATACATAATTTTTTTTTACTCAATCTGTGAATTTAGTTGTGCAGGGAATTCTCAAGGAAGTAATCTACTAAGGAAGATCACAGGCGCTTTGAAAATTATTTTCTTAGGGAGCCTACACCCTAAGCACTGATACCCTAAATAATTTCCCCAGTTTGAGGGAAAAGCCCCTTTTGTCCCGATTCCACATTCAATTTCCTCTCCATTTAAGAAAGAGATTGTTGGGGCAGCTAGGTGGCCCAGTGGCTAGAGCACCAACCCTGAAGTCATGAGGACCTGAATTCAATTGTGACCTCAGACACTTCGCACTTCCCAGCTGTGTGACTCTGGGCAAGTCACTTCACTCCAATTGCCTCAGCAGAGAGAGAGAGAGAGAGAGAGATTAATACAATGGAAAGTAGGGCTGTGGAATTAAAAGCCTTGGTTGTTTTTTATAATAGCTTTTTATTTTTCAAAATACATGGAAAGATAATTTTCAACATTCACCCTTGCAAAACCTTGAGTTTCCTCTTTTTCTCCCTCCCTCTCCACCTCTCTTCTCCCTTAGACAGCAAGTAATCCAATATAGGTTAAACACGTGCAATTCTTCCAAACATTTTCCCACATTTATCATGCTGCACAAGAAAAATCAGATAAAAAAAGGGGGGGAAGGAAATGAGAGAAAAAATAAACAAGCATTCAAACAACGACAACGTCAGAGGTGAAAATACTATGTTGTGATCCACATTCAGTCCCCATAATTCTCTCTCTGGATGCAGATGGCTCTCTCCATCACAAATCTACTGGAACTGAAGCCTTGGGTTTTAACCTCTGATTCTTAAGCAAATCACAAACCTACCGGGGCGTCAGTATTCTCAGCTGGACAATGTGGAGGTGGGACTAAATGATCTCTGCGGGTTCTCATAATAAAAATAACTGAAGCGATCTATTCATTCTTAAGCCTAAGTACTGAGATAGGATCTGAAGCCAGATCTTCCTATTTCTAATTCTAGCTCTGTCTTTGCTCTCTACCCTCCTTACCAGGTTGTTAGGGAGAGATTTCTTGGCGAACTGAAAAGCTCTCTATAAATGGGAGCAATCAATATCACAAAATCGTTATCAATCATAGGACCATCTCTCCTCCACAAAGTTTTCTTACTGCCTGGACATGTCCGTGGGTCCCGGAAGGTTTTATCTGGGGAAAACCAACTCTAGAGCGTTCTCTCAGCTCGGAACGGTTTCTCCTACGAACCTGAATACAGGGTGTACGTTCCCAGCGCCTCCTCCCTACTTTTAGAGAGGGGGTGGCTGGAGGGGGGGTGCATTAGTGCTGGGTCACTTCAGCTCTCAAGGTCGTGTGCCGAGGCTGCTATATTCCCTGATCTTTCGGGTTTCCTTGGCGCTTTGAGGTCTGGGAAGGCAAACCAAACTGGGCGCACCGTGGTGTTTGGGTCTGCCCCGGCAGTTTGCCGCACTCACCACGGGAGGGCGCACGGCTTCTGCAGACCACAGGCTGAGCGGCTGTCGGAGCGCAGCTGGACCGCGGAGACTAGGGCGGCTTGGGGCAACCTCCCAGATGCTGGAGGTGGCTGCTGGGAACAGGTAGCTCGGACCACACTCTCAGCCCAGGTCCGGCTTCCCCCTTCCAGGCTCCCGCTTCCCGTGGCCCCCGCTGGAATTCTGACCCGGGGCTCTGCTCCCTCACCCGCTCTGGCCGCAGAAAGAGAATGACTCATTCAGCTGATGATCTGGGAAAGGAGCCCAGGCGGTCTAGCTCCCAGCCTGACCCTTTTCTCTGCTAGCCCAAGACCCTAGTCTGTCCCACCTCCCCCATTCCTCCTCTTGTGACTGCACTGACTGGCTGGCCCCCTAATCCACATCTGGCAAGCAGGTGTTGAGCCCAGAACTGGGTGAAGAGCTTGGAGGGATAGGGGGTGTTGGCAGTGACTTGTGACAACTACAGTGAGGATTTCCATTCTGTCCTTTCCTACAAAAAAGATGGAGAAAGGACAGGAGTAAATGCCCCATTTTCTAAATCTCAAATCTTTATCTCTTAGGAAAAACCATCCTTGCCCATATATCCTTGCCCTTCAGCCCAATCAGGTGCTGGAACCCTCCTCCCTTTCTAATCGCAGACCTCCTCACCCAAACACTAAACTGGCTGCTGGGCTGAGGTGGCCCCCTTCCTCTTCAGGCTCAATGACAGACAGAGATAAACGGCTGCAGCTGGAGGCCAAGCTAATTGAGGCAATAAGTTCTGTAATTGCCTCGAAAATAAGGTAATGATTTGGCTCAGGGAATGCTTTGATCTTATCAGCCAGGAGAGATGCTCCAAATAAGACCTTAAAGCAGGGTGGGGGGCGTCTGACTTGGCTCATCCCCAAGACCAAGGGAGCAGGGGAGCAGGGGAACTGTCTGTTCTTCTAGAGATCCCCTTACTATGCTCCTCCTCCCTATACCCGTTTTTATGGGTACAGGGAAGAGGAGACTAGGGAGGAGGGAGCATTTGTACAGTTACCTCTGTAGAATATCTGATCCCAGAGAGGAAAAAGTGTGTCTGGGTTGGGATTCAGCCTTTTCAGGAAAAGGGGTTCATAAAGGATGACTTCCGAAGTTTTGGAGTGAGGTTTAGGAGAAAAATATGGGACGAAATGAATTCTACTTTAACCCAACCTTGGCATCTCAGGGTTGATTATCAAGTGAGGGCCAGCAATCAGAAGAAGATGGTGGAAGGGAGATGGGATGCTGTGAGGGGAAAGATGGTCTTTGCTGTCCTTCCCCAAGAACCTTCTCCCCTCCCTTTCCCTTCTCTCCTAGTTCAGCTCTGTGGGTGTCCCTGCCTGGCAGAGGCCCCAGCACAGAGAGGATTAGAGAGATGAGCTAATCTGGTTTGCATCCCAGACATGGCCCCAGAAGGGAACCCAGTTCACCTTCATGTGGAAGGGGGCAGTTATTAGATGCTTGTCCCTGGGGGCCCTACATTGCCTGACCATGCCAAGGAACCTCTAACCCCGTAATTGAAGAATCACAAAAAGATGTGCTATAGAAACAGGACCTCAGAAGTAGCAGTAGCTTCAGAGTGATTAGTGGTATTGATCCATCAGGTAAATAAAAATAAGAACAAAAGACATGAAAAAAAAAAGAAAACAGAAACAAAGACTGAAAATCACAGAATATCAGAGGTAGAAGGGAATGGAGAGTTCACTGAGTCCAATTTACAAATGAAGATACTGAGGTCCAAGGCCTGAGGTCTGGAAGCTAGTTAGTAGGATTAGAATTGAAACAGGGAGGGGGGAAAGGTTTGGAATATTTCTGTTAAATTTTAAATATACTATGCTCCTGGCTTGTTGCTGTCTCTTAAGTTTGATTCCTAGGTTAGTTTAGAGTCTGTGACAGGTGGGGACAGGATATAAAGAAAGCAGAACAGTGGCAGGGACCCACAGGATGGGAGAATAATATTCTCTCTTGGGAAAGGAACCGATCAGTGACCACCCAGTATTCCTGAGTCATGCCCATTCAAACTCACACATAGTCCCCAGAGCCCATGGAAGTCAGCCCAGGACAGCTGCAGCCAAAGTGTTAACAGGCTCCAGATCTTCCTTTTCACTCCCCCCAACTCCTTTCCCAATATGGTCCCTCTTCTCCCAAAGTTCATCTCTATTTCCATCCCCCTTTTCTTGTTTGCCTCCTCTTTCTCTCCATATTGTCCTTTCCACAATAATTTCTTTACATCTCCATTCCCCCTCCCCACCTCTTTTTCCCCTCTTTATTGCCCTTTCTCCTTACCCTTGTGGTCATAGTTGCTACAATACATAAATAAGCTTGTGATTAGAAGATCCTAATTCAGAGATTGCTCTGCCTCAATTTCCTTATCCTACTGTTGGGGCTAGCCACCTCTTCCCAAAAAATTTGTCAAGCCTCTCTCTCCCTGTCTTTCTCTGTCTCTTTCTCACTCTTCTCCTCTCTTCTCCTTTCCCTTCTTATTTCTTTCTTTCTTGAGAGCTAAACCAAATATCAATATCTGTGACTAGTATCGTCCTTCAGAATTCCTTCTGGGAAATTTCAAAGTACAGTTTATGTCTAAGCTCCTCATGTGTCAAAAAATTTTCAAGGATAAAATGAACATATCAAATGTAGGGAAGCCTTTATTTCTTTATTCTGTATTCCTCAGAAAATGAAAAAGACACAAAGGACTCTCATAAATAAACTAATTAGCATTTATTAAGCACCTGCTATATGCTAAACACTCAGAATACAAAATCAATAGTAAAACAATCCTTCCTTACAAGCAATATATGTGTTTTTACAAAATAAATAAATGCCGGGCATTTTGGGGAGAGAGGGCACTAGTAGGAAATCTAGATGAGCTTCATGTAAAATAGTAGTATCAAAGGATATCAAAGTGCTTTCATAAGGATCCTTGGGGGCTGCATATTGACTCAGAAAACCATATGTTAACATTATCTATGTTCTGTGGCATTTTTATTTATTTTGTTATTTCACAATTACATTTTAATCTAGTTCCTGCCACACTCTGGAGTGTTGTGGACCACATGCAATATACTTAGATCTGTTGTAAGGAAAATCCCTTTGGCCATAGTGTGAAGGATTCATTGGAATAAGGAAAGAATTAAAGGAAGATAAAACATCCTGTTTTAGGTTAGTTGCATTTGAGATATCTATGGGCCATCTTGTCTGAAATATACAACAGGAAGTTGATAATGAGAAACTCAGGAGAAAGTCTGAGACTGGATATACAAGACTGGTATTCATCTGCATAAGTATTACAATTAAACCCATCAGAGCTGATGAGATCACCCATAAGTGTCTAGGGGGACAGAGTCTTGTTGTACATGCACAATTAGGGTGGCATAATAGGGATGAAGAGCCAGCAAAAGAGACCAAGGAGGATTGGTCAGATGAGTAAGAGGAAAACCAGGAAAGGGGGGGGGGGGGAGAGGGACATTGTCACAAAAACCAGACATAGGAGGAAATTATGGTCAAGAGTAGCCAATGCTGCAGAATGGTCAAGATGAATGAGGGCTGAGAAAAGACCATCAGATTTGGCAGCTTAAGAAACCACTGCTGTTTTTGGAAATCAGTTTCTATTGAGTGATGAGGGCAAAAGCCAGTCTGCAAAATGGAAAAACACTTGTTAAGTGCTTACTACAAGCCAAGCACTTGGACTACATATGGAAAATTGAGACACTTCTTACTCTCAAAAAGCTCATATTCTAATTGAGGGAGGTATTGTGTATTCAGCTTCAGAATGGATGACTTGCTCTAGAAGTCTAGAGGGCAGGGTAGTTTAGAGATAGGTCACTTATTGAGCTTCCATCTTATTAGAAGGATTGAAATTGATTTAAAAGGGGAGAATAGTCAAATCCCTCCTGCAGCCTGCTGCCCAGAGGAGCTCTAGCCTATGATTGTTGGGCAAGAGAGATCTTGATGGCATTTGGGAAGGTAGGGATCAGTCTAAGACTATTTGGGAAAAATATCTGCCCCAAACCCACAGTACCACTTTGATGTTTGGACTCTCCTTGGAATGAATGAATGAATGGAAAAGCATTTATTAACTGCTTTGATGTAGAACCCTCTGCCACTGTCTAGGGATACAGATAGAAAAAAATACGAAACATACTTTTGGACTACTGGAAATAAAATGCAAATTCATTTAAAAGCATTACAGAAATGAAAGCCCATCAAGTGTCAATATTCTTCAAGGAATGTTATAAGGCTGCCAGTCATGAAATAGTATAATCTCCAAAGATGCACAATTGTGAGTCATCCAGAGAGCAATGAGGAGATAAATAGGTTGTACATAATTGCATATAATATATAATATTTGCAATTGTGCAAAAAATGTTGCATAAAAAACATTATCCAATGTCCATCAATTGGGGAATGCTGAACAAATTGTAGTATATAAATGTAATAGAACACTATTGTGCAAGAAGAAATGATGAGCAGAGAGATTTCAGAAAAACCTGGAAAGACCTGTACAAACTGATGCAAAATAAAATGAGCAGAACCAGGGAAACATTGCACATAGTAAAAGCAACATTGTTGCTGATGACTTAGCTCTTCCCAGCAATACAATGATCCAAGACAGTTACAAAGGATTCATGACGGAAAATGCTGACCACAGCTAGATAAAGAACTGGTGGACTCTGAATGCAGATCAAAGCATACTATTTTCTCTTACTTTATTTTTTTTTCATTTTTTTTCCTTTTGGTTTGTTTCTTCTTTCACAACTGTGACTAATACGGACATATGTTTTACATGATTGCACATATATAAGCTATATCAAATTGCTTACCATTTTAGGAAGAGGGGAAGGGAGGAAAGGAAGGAGAAAAAAACTGAAACTCAGAATCTTATAAAAATGAATGTTAAATATTGTCTATATATAATTGAAAATATACTATTAAAAGTAAACAACACATTATTCAAGAAATTTATGACTGGAAAAGAAGGTGGGCCAGTAAGTATAGTAAGATGAAGAGATACTAAATAGTCAGCCTACCTGTCTACATTGGCATTCAGTGACAAGGGACCTGGAAGAAAGCTCCTAAATTTATTGGATGAACCTCCCCTATGGAAGATTTAGGGAAAGACATGGATAAGAGCCATAATTGATAATAAGGTATTAATGGGTTGTGCTGTGTACCATTGTGCTCAAATCCTCAAAATCTCAGACCCACTGAAGTACTGAGACATGAAAAATTGAATTCATAACTGTTTTTCATCATTATACATTTTCTCACAAGATGATATTAATATGTAACTTCCATCATGCTGAGAAGGGGTTGTATGAATTTTAGAAACATTTTAAGATGGGGTTCTCATACTCAAAAAGTTTGGGAACCACTAGCCTAGGTTCTTTCCAAATCCCTTCTGCTGCCTCTGACATGAGATTGAATAAACAGGGAAGGGGTTGGGTGGGGTTGGTGTTGTTTCTATTGAAACCTTTTCTGGTTTGCAAAGAAATCCCTGGAAAGTCTCAAGGAACCTGTATGAGCAGCAGGCTCAGGAATTCCTTGAATCATATCCAATCCTCCCCCCAGTCCTTACTGGGCCCTTCCCATTTCTTGGATACCACCTCCTTCTCCCCTCCTCCCTCAGGGAGGAAGGTCATAACTAAGAGAGGGGCCCCTTAAGTAAGGTCATCTCAGAGCAAAGTAAGGAGCTGCTAAGACCACCACCCCCTCCTCCTCCTTCTTCACATGAGCTCCAGCAAAAATCCAGAAGCTTTCAGACACACCACACAACTGAGGTTGGAGCAAGGAAAAGAAAAATGAATCTTAAGCTGAAGGGACTGAGGTTAGACTTTAGGAATGATAATATCTTATAATATGGAGCTTTAAGGTTTACAAAGCCCTTTCCTCATTTTCAGTTGGTGAAGGAAATATTATCCCTCTTTCCTAAAGAGAAAACAAAGATTTAGAATGAAGTCATTTACCCAAGGTGACATAGGGTTTCATAGTGGGGATTCACACTCAGTCCTTTCTCCTGCACTATTGGCCTGTAAACTCTTTGAATTTCCTGAGGGATGAAAGAGATGGATTGTGAAACGATTTTCCTGAATAGGAAATATTGCTGCGCCTGACCTGGGTTGGGGGACTGTCCTGACAAAGGCAATAATAGAGATCTCTACAGAACCTTCAAATGGGAGTCTGGGATTCTTTTTTCCCTATGTCAGTCCAAGTCCAGAGCACACAATCTAGCACTCGCTTAAAGTACTATCTAGTACTGTTCTCTAATTGCCTCATTACCTCTAGGGTCTAATAATAATTCCTTGAATTTCCATAGCATTTTCCATCTATGACCTCATTTGACTCTCCCAATGTCTCTGTATTTCTATGCTTAACAAAATTCCCGGTATATAGTTCATATTTAATAAATGTTCATTCAAGATTTAGCATAATGCCTAGCATATAATAGGTACTTAATAAATGTTCATTCACGGAGAGCATACTGTCTAATATATGGTAGGTGCTTAATAAATGCTTTTTTGAATGAATTAGAATCAGCATAATAAGAGACATATCTCGCCTCGACAATTAAATCATGAAGGTGAGAGGCCTAAATTTTCTGCTTTCTTTATTTTTCCTTCCATTCAATAATGTCGATCTGGGAGGACAAGAGGTGTGTAATGGGTACCAAATATTATTTGCTGTGATCCTAGGCAAAAAGAAAAATTGGAAAGTAGTGGGAGGGTCAAAATCCCTTATAGCCATGATTGTTCAACTTTCCCAAGGATCCAGTTCTTGAAAGTGGTGTCCCTCCTGTACCTGGAATACTCTCTGTCTACGTAGAAATCTTCCTCCTTCAAATTAGGGGCTTTGATGCCACTTCCTCTGTGACACCTTTCATGATCTACTCCATCATATCCTCCAGCTGAAAGCAACTTCTCCTTCACAAATTTTCCTTGAACACACTCCCAGATCTCTCCTTTGCTTCAGTTACCCAGTACCTTGTAGTATATTTATGTATATATACATCAGGTTCATTTCTTCCTGTTCCAAAAGCTCTTTGACAGTCAGGATAGTCTGTCATCATCAGCCTCAGGGACTAGAACAAAGCCTTGCACATAGTAATCACTTAATAAATGTGGAATTGAATTGAATATCCATAATTTCAGTAGATTGGTGTTTAGCTTTCTATTTCTTATAACTAGGAGTTATACCGGTTTTGGAGGTGGAAAGCAAAGAAAGAATGGGAGAAGAACAGTTAACATTTATATACTCCTTACTATGTGCTAGGTATGTGTATATATATATATATATATGTATATATATATTACAATCTTTTTGTTTTACAATTTTATTTATGTATGTATGTATACATAAAACAAGAGTTTTACAATTATGATCTCTGATCACAAGATAGGAGTTATCCCCATTTCATAGATGAGGAAACTGAGGCAGAATTAAGGGATTTGCCCAAGGTCACACAACTAGTCAGATTTGAAGTCAGGTCTTCCTGGTGCTTTATGCACTATGTCACCCAGCTGTCTTCCTAAAGTGAGAAAGGGTGGAGAGTAGAACTTTGATAAGGGGTTCAGGGGAATGACAACCAAATCAACAATTGTAAGGGCTTAATTAAGCTGCTGGGTCCCCAGTCTAGAAGAAACCCCCACTGGTGTGGAGTCTTTTTTTTTTCCTGGCGGGTGTGGGGCAGGCCAGTGATGAGCCAACGTCCCTGGCAGAGACCCTCTTTGCGTGAGGAGCTTAGGCTGCAAGTTTATTTTCGGACTTGAAGCTCCGAAGTGGCAAATCCCAGAAACCCTCTTCTCTGGCCGAGTATTTGGGTTCTCTTTAAGTGGCTGAGTATAGCTCCTTCAGCCAGCCCGGCTCCTCCATTATGGGGTCCCAGCTGGGGAGCCGGCACTGAGGGCAATGAAGGGGGTGGGAGCGGACACTGACTTCAAGATTATTCCCTCAATAGAAATGGCAAGACAAATCTTTGCAAAGCGAGGTTAACTTCCCCCTGCTGTTTGAACCTACAGGTATATATGTCCCTTTTAACTAGTGATGTTACCGGTCTGTGCAGATAGCAAGAAGCGAAGGGGGTTTTTCACAAGTGCACTGTTCGTTGTTGGTCAGTGTGGATGGGGCCAGCCCAAGGTTAGGGCTGATGTGATCATCGGCAGCCCCCACCCCCACCCAAGTGCAGAAACGAAGCGGATAGCTCCAGGGTCACACCCAGTTCTGACCACATGGGGTGAGTGTGGGAAAGGCAGCCAGGAGCCTAGAGATGCTTGCTGCGTGTCCCGCCAGGGGCTGCAAGGGGGGAAGGGGAAAGGAAGGAAAGGATGGGAATAAGAGCTGTAATCGAGGAAAATGACAGGGACCCTAACAACGATCCCCAACCGCCTCGGAGGAGCTAAAACAGTAGCTAAAGTAGAGATGAGGTGGGGAGCAGCGTTGTCCCCAAAGCCACTGACCAAGTCCTAATTCTAAACTTGGAAGGGTAGAGAAAGGGGGAATCCGATGCCCTCTCGAGGACCCCTACTTCACCTTCCTATTTTCAGCCTTTGTCCGCTGCTCCCTTCCCTACCCCACCCCGCAATATCCTGGGCAGGCCAGGGTCTTCTGGGTATACCATCTAAGTAGAGGTTGGAACTGAGTGAGGGTGGGGTCAGCCCCTTGGGGAGCGAGGAAAAGGTCAGTGGGCTTCTGGGATGAGCCCCTCCCCAAATCATCCCGCTCCGCCTCTGCCTGGGGCGGCTTCAGCCTTGGTCTGAGCCAGCTGCTCCTTGTCGGTTCACACCCGTGCTCGTCCCCACGGCCCCCCACACCCGTGGAGCCTCTTTGGGGTGAGGGGCCAGCAAAGTTGGGGAGATGGAAGACCCTCCGGGGTGCAGTGTTTACAAGAGGACATTTATAGGGAAGATAAATCACGGGCTCTGCGCTGCGGCTGATTGGGGAAGGGGGGCGGGGATGGGAGAGAAGTACCACGGGGAGAGCAAGGGAGAAACTGAGGCTCAGGAAGGGAGAAGGGTCAGCTCACGGTCTCCGAGCAAGTCAGAAACCAAGTCTTCTAGAAGCTCGGCGCCAAAGAAGACTTAGAAGAAAGGGAGAAGGGAGCGTTTTTCTGCCTGGGACCTCCCGGCGATTCCATAAACTTGGAGGACCCACCTCTCCCTCTCCCTGCTCCGGTCCACGGGGGCAACTGGTGTAGGTGGGCAAGCTCCCCGGATCCAGTAACTTAGAACTGCAGTGCACTGCGGGGGAGCGAGCTCTGGGACGCCAACCCGGCCTCTAGTGTAGGGGAAAGCCGCCCAGCTGGTTCTGATTCATTCACACTCAGTGTAGCTCCGCCCGAGGGGGGTGAGGGAGAATCCTGTGGGGAGAGCTAAGAGAAAGTGAGAGCTGCTAATCCTAAAGATAGAGGAGACCTCGGACTCCTCCAGAAACAGCGCTGTCTGATCCCCTCCCCATTCCCCGTTAGACATCGTCACTCCAACTCTTGATAGCACTGTACTTTATCTTCCTCAGGCCGGAGCTTGGCTCCAGGAGAACAGGTCGAGCCCTTCCAGGGTCCCCCGCTTCCCTAGCGCTGTGTTCACAGAGTGGTAGCCCTAGAACAGCCGGGGGCTGGGAGTGGTGAGAGTCAGTGGAAGAAGAGGAAGGGGATGGTGAGACTCCCTTTTGACAGCCTCTGGGGAGTCTTAAGAGTCACGCGGCGGGCTCGGGAGCGGGAGTGTGGACGGTGGTTCTGAAAAAAAGTAGAGGGGACCTTGGGAGCACAGGCTTCGGATTAGGGGGGTTGAGAGCCGCCTCGGCAATAGCGCCCCTGTTGGCAGTGCTGAACTCGATTTTCCGCATCTGTCCCTGTGGCAGTTCTGCTCATCCTACTGTGAGGGGGGGAGAAAGAGTCTGCGAGTTCTGACCCTTTTCCTCTCTAGTTGCGCGGAGACTTAGGGGTCAGGGCGGAAAGTCCACAGCCCCGGCTTCTCCCTACTCCTCCAAGCTTTGCTCTGCTCCTTACAAGAGCAGGTTTGGGAGGGAGGGGCGCTAGGACCCGGGGACGCGGCGTCCACCCGGCCCAGGCGCTCGGGGCGCATGGAGTGAGCTGCACCGCCCCGTCCCGTCTCGCCTGAGCAGGTGGGGGGCACAGCGCCGAGGGGGAGTGGGAGGAGGGAGGCGGGGGCGACGGCAACGGCGACACCTGAGGTGGTGGAGCGCGCCTCTGCTCGGGGGCCCCAGGCGGGGCCGCCCACAGGGCCGCGCGTGTCCCTGGCCG
>JAJPUD010015528.1:4989-19741 GCA_023553655.1 Myrmecobius fasciatus | reverse complement strand
GTCCCTGGCCGCAGCCCCGCCCGGCGCCGTCCAATGAGAGCCCGCGGCCAGAGGGGTTGTCCGCACCGCCCGGCCCCGCAGCCCCACTCGGCGCAGCGCTGCCGACCCCCGGACACCGCACCCTGGCTAGAGTGCTCCGCCAGTCGTGACCAGCTCCGGAGAGCACGCCCCAAGACAGCCCTCCCAACCGCACGCTAGCTCTGAGGAGTCTGGAGTCACGGTGCTGACCCCCCGACTCGGTCCTTAGCCCCGTGGGCACAGCTGTCCTGACCGCTGCGCTGCGGGGTCCCGGGCCACTGAAGCCCAGATAACTGGCGCCCACCCGGGCGCCCCACTGTCGGTGCGGTCCATGGGTCCCTGCTGTGGGGAGGTTGGGACAGCTTGAGGGTCACCCCAGCTGGGGTCCGGTCCCCGCGCCCCCGGCTCTGCTCTCTGCCCCACCCCGGGACGCGCAGGGGGAGAGCCCTCGGGGAGCTATGCTGAGCCAGGGCAGAACGGAGGAAGCTCCGCAGCCCCTCCGTAGGCGAGCCCGGCTCCCTGTTCCCACCTCGGTCCCGGCGCCCAGATACCCAGCCCGGGCAGCAGCATCCGACGGCCCCGGAGTCCCTGCCCGCTTTGGCCTCGCCTGCCTGGTGCTGCTGCTGCTTACGCTGCCGCCCCGCATAGATGCGTCCTGGTGGTGAGTGTTGGTGGAGAGGGATGTGAGACCAGGTGGGGCGGGGACCACTAGAGGAGTGAAAAGGAAAGGCCGGCTCCTCCGGCTGGGGCCGGCCCCCTGGGAGCGGACCGCACTTGGCTTTCCTTATCCCAGAGCTTTTTTCTCGAGGGGAACGGATTTCTGGTGGCTCAGTTAAACTGGTGTCCCGAGGACTCCCGGAGGAGTTACTGGAGCTTTGCCCCGGGGCAGAGCGAGCCCTCTGCATTTTCTCTTCAGCCTGGAGACCGAGGCCGGGGTTGCCAATTTCATTCAGGGGCAATGGGAGAAGGGGAAAGCTGGGTAACTCCCATCTCCTTCTTCAGCATCCACCCCAATTTATAAAAGAAACCCTCCCGAGGCAGCTGCTCTCGAGCAATTTGGTGAGTGAGGAGAAATTAAACTGAATCAAAATTATGTACTTAAAGTTTGGGGTTTTTGTGTTGTTGTTTTTTTAAGATAATTTTGGTTTGCATAATCCGGGAATCTGATTCAATCCTTCCGGAAAGGATAGTTGTTGAAAGTATCCCATCCATTTCCTTTTTTCTTTTACTCCCTTCCCCCCTTCCACACTTACCCCCCACTTCTCTAGGGCAGAGGTTTCTGTCTCACCCCTGGGGAAACTGTGGTCCATCCCTTCTGTCTCCCCCCACCTCTGTCCCAGCCTCTCATTCCATAAAGGGCACAATCTTTTTAAAAATCAATTAGATGTCCATTTTTTTCCACATATTTCTCCCTCCAATACACATGTCTCTAATGGAGCTGCGTTGGTTATCCACGGGGAAA
This sequence comes from Myrmecobius fasciatus, assembly GCA_023553655.1. Taxonomy (NCBI): domain Eukaryota; kingdom Metazoa; phylum Chordata; class Mammalia; order Dasyuromorphia; family Myrmecobiidae; genus Myrmecobius; species Myrmecobius fasciatus. The sequence continues at coordinate 18,261 of JAJPUD010015528.1, read as the reverse complement.
AGCTGTTCTCTGCCTCCAGTCAAAGATGGTCTAGCTGCCCTCTGTCTTCATTCTCCCCCTCCCCAATAAACTTACATAGGAATACTCTGCACAGGACTAGCACCTCTCTACCCATACCCACTTCCCTTTCCTCCCAGTATTACTCCTCTTTTTTTTACCATACCCTCCCCTGTGGCTTTTCCCCTTGTCTGAGTCTTGGCTGGAAGAATTGGGATGGGGGTTGGAATAGCAGACTGAGGGGCCATGAAGTTCTGCTAGAGATTCCTATCATTTCAAGATGCTCAGCCCCCCAACCACCACCCCCCTTTTTCCTGTTTCAGAAAAATCTCTCTTTTGGATCTTTTTATCTCTGCATGTTGGGGAAAGGAGGGGGTTCTGGATGGGGGAACCATATTGCATTGGTATCTTACATCTGGCTTGAAGCATTCCTTTACAAAAGGGAAGATGGAGAAGGGGGTGGGGGTGGGAAGGAGCAAAGCTTTTGAAAGTTCAGGGTTGAAATCAAAACGGACCTTCAGAAGGCCTAGGCTGTCTACTGGCTCTGATCCGGAAAGGCTGCCTCCCTCACCTCAGATCTCCCCTACACACAAGCTTCCCCAAAATAGGAGAGGGCATTTCTGACCAGTCTGATCTAGGTTTCTTGTCTGGCCCCTGCCAGTATGAAATATTGCCTTGGAGGGCACAGGCTGAATGTTTGAATAAGGAGGGGTCAGCACTCAAATGGTTCTTAGTTGTGTTGGTGATTGCCTCCCAATTGTAGACCTTGCTGGGGTTCATATTGGAGTCTCCCCATTGGGACCGTATCTTAGAGACTCATGGCTATTCTCACCCCTTTCCTTTCCTTCTTCCTTTTCTTACACGTGGTTCACATTAAAGAATCTTTGAAGAATCCTGAGCAGAGGCTGAGTAGGGCAAAGCCTCACTCAAGTATAGGGAGAGATATAGAAGGGGCACACAGCTCCCCCAAGGAGCAGAGAGCTGGGGGGCAGGACTGTCAAAAAGGGTTGGCTTTTGCAGCCCTCCATTCTTTCTGTCTACCTTTAGCTCCTGACTACATATTTAACATAGGATGGACAGACACTTTTTCAGTGCCAATTTTCCACAATTTACAAGAATCCTGGTGCTATTTTCTTTATAAAAAGTACAAAAATGATAGCTTCCCTCATAAGCCCTAGGAGAAACATCTACTTGCCCACTGGAAGGTCATAATTCATAATCATTTTCTATAGCACCCAGAGATCTCCTTTTCTAGAGTAGAAGGAAGAAGTTCCCTGTCTTCATAACTATTAGGACAGGAAGTAGAGAAGGGGGATAGAAACCCTCAGCAGGTGCGATCTGTTATCATGAATTTCCTAGAATAATGGGATAGAATAGAGGAAAGGATAGGGAAGCCTTAGAAAGGCTAGATCCCTGGGGAAATCAAGATAAAATGAAAATAAAGATGGAGGGAAGTGAAAATATCATATGAATATCTTGAAAAGACCCCACAAACACACGCCTTATATGGATAAGATAAGATGCACTTGGGGCCACAGAAAGATCTTGAGAAAGGAGAAACAGGGTAGAGGATCTCTGTCTTCAGGGGTACAAGATGTCTCATTTCCAAAGAAACTAATTGTATATGAGTAGAATTTCTGGATGATAGAATCAGGAAAGTAGGTTTTATCTAAACTTCCAGAAAGAGATCTTAAGTCGGGTTTGAAAGGACAAAAATAGGAATACTTATCATGAAAATGAGAAGGGAGGTTCTGGAGGTAGAAAGTATCTGGAAATCTAGAGATGAGGAAGATATGGATAGAGAGAAGATGGGGGTGGGGAGAGGAAGGGTTAGCAGCTATGATCCAAGGGGAATCACAGCGAGATCTAGAAGAAAACTTGAAGGCTGGGACAGCGGTAGGGTCTGGGAGGACTCAGAGGTACTGAATGGCCGTCTTCTGGACAGGAAGGGTGGAGGACAATAGGATGCTTCCCATCTCACTAAAGATTGAGAGAACTACAAAGACCAGTGTGGGCCGAATCAAAAGGGATTAAAGCTAGACAGCAGAAAGAACTTTTCTGACCTAGGTTGGCCCATCACAACCAAGGTTGTCTCATGATGTGGTAGTGTTTCTCCAAGCTAGGATCCCCCAAATCCTAGTCCCCAGAGCAATATTACAGAGCCAAGCTAGGGGAATGAAGTGGTATTGGGAAAGGGACTAGCTCCAACTCCGACTGTCTCATGTCTCTCCTCTCCAAACAAAGCATCTCAGTGGTGGGTGTAACTCTGGGTCTGTGCGTCAGGCAGTCCCTCCCAGGCCAGGCCTGAGGAGTTTATTTTGTTTGTTCCTGGAAGCTGTTGCTCTGATGGAGAGAACCAGGGATGCTGATTCCATGGGATTTGTGAGCAGCCGGCCCTCTCTGTCTTTCCCTCCCTGGGGGACAGATGGGTCCCATCAGCCCGGCCGGCCACACTCACCAGAAGGCATCTGGCTTTGGCTGTGTTTGTTTGATTTGGTTTTGCCAGTGGTGATCCCAACTCAGGGGTGGAGATCCCATGGTGGGAATGATTGGGACTAAGGTGGGGGAAGGGGAAGAAGGGGACAGAGTACACAGGGCCTGAGATATCATAAACACTCCCTTGCTCCCCACCAAATTCTGGGGCTGTTCCGAAACCACAGTCTTATTCACAGCTACGGCTTCTCTGGCAGCCAGGGATGTCTGCAACAGTGCCTGACTCCCACCTGCTCTGGACAGAGCTCTTGACCCGGAGATAAGAGGCACATAAAAAACCCCTTTGGGTTTTTATTCATTACAAAGGAGGAGAGTTATGGAATGCTTTGGGAAGTAGGTGAGCTTGGGGAATGAGAGAAGAATGGAGCCAAATTGGAGAGAAGGAGGCAAATGTAAGCAGAGATCCCGGACTTGTGGTGAGCTTATGGGTGGAAGGAAGCAGGAAGGTGCCCCTGGGAATATGCTGGGAGCTGTGGAGTTGAATCTATTTAGGAAAAATCTCTACCTAGCTGAAATCACCTTCCTGTCCCTTCACCAGCTCAGCCAAGCCTCAGGCATGTCATAGCTGGCATAGGGCTGAGCTGATGGGAATGGAGACTGGAATTTGGGGTGTGGGAACTGCTTTGAAGCTAAATCTTTGCCTGTACAACAATCCCAGGGCACAGTGCCCTCTGGTATGGCCTGTGAAGGAGGGGACGGGGACTTTAAAAGCCATTTCACCACAGTAAAAGAGGAAGAATATGCCTGTTCAGGAAGTGGAGATCTCATGGTGGGAAGGGGAAGGTGGAGCAGGAGGGCATTAGGGCCAGCCTGGCCCATAGGATTGCTAATGACAAAACAAAGAAGGAAGAGTAGGGTTAGAAGCAAGGGTCTCTTTTCCTCAGCTTGGGGATTGGGGCCATTGGTTTCCCAACCAGAACCAGAAACATCCCTATGTTATGAACCTTGCCATGGGCTGCCACTCATCACCCTTCCAAGGAACTCCACTCCCACTGTCCTTCATTTCTATTTTTGCCTTCCATCCTGGCCCAGTATAGGCAGGGAGTCAGCCACCTTCATTGTGAGGTTCAGAGAAGGCCCATTGGATTACAGATCTGGAGGGGCAGCCACCTCTTCAAGTCGTTCCGTGACTTGCCTCGATCACGTTTTGAACACAGGTCCTCTGTATGCCAGTCTATCATCCTGGTCTCTTATTGTCACAGTGTTTTTGTTCTCCAAAGGCATTAGCATTCATCAAATAAACCAACTGCAGCTATCTGGAACATACCCATTACTTTAGTATGGGTGCTAGACTTGAGCATTTAGCTTGGGTAATAAGAGATGAGACCGCTCGTTTATTGTCTGTAATAAGAGTTCAGTGGCCAAAGTGGTTTCCGTTGAAGGAGACTTCTGTCTTGTTTTTGTGTGCCATATTATGTTCTCTAGACTAGAAAGAGCTAGGCGGTGTGGTGGATAGAGTGCTGTACTTAGGGAGAAGAAAATTGGATCATAAATTCTGTTTCAGACACTTTCTTAGCTGGGTAACCCAGGACAAGGTACTTTACCTCCCAGCCTCATTTCTTTATCTAGAAAATGGGGTAATAGTGCTGATCTCACAAGGTTGCTGTGAGGATCAAATGAAATAATATATGTAAAGTGCTTTGTGAGTCTTAAAGCTCTATATAAATGCTAGCTCGTTATTATTATTATTACCACTGACACTAGTGGAAATAGGGACAGGATGAATATTGGGATGGGAGTTGTATGAGAAGGGAACATCCATCCCCTCCAGAGCTAGAGAACTGACCCTTCCCATAGTCCCCCAAATTCATTGCTGAGGCTGAGTGAGACTCTTGAGCTGACCCAGTTTGAGGCACTCCCTGCAATGCTGTGCCCTCCACTCCCTGCAGGTATATCGGGGCGCTGGGGGCCCGGGTGATCTGTGACAACATCCCCGGGCTGGTGAGCCGGCAACGCCAGTTGTGCCAGCGCTATCCTGACATCATGCGCTCCCTGGGTGAGGGTGCCCGGGACTGGATCCGCGAGTGCCAGCACCAGTTCCGTCATCACCGCTGGAACTGCACAACTCTGGACCGCGACCACACCGTCTTTGGCCGGGTTATGCTCAGAAGTAGGGTGCCCTTCTTTTTACCGTTTCCTTTTTTCCCCTCTATCTTTCTCTTTCCATCTTGTTCCCTTCTCTCCATGGCCTCGGGGTGGCAAGTGGAAGGGGAGATTATTCCTCCCCCTCCCCATTCATAACTGGGGAAATTGAAGCCACGGGTGAATCATAAAGGTAGAGCTGAAAATGACTTTAGAAATCATTTAACCCAAATGCTTCATATTATAAATAAGACTCACAGAAATTAGGTGAATTGCCCATGATCCCAACAGGTAACAAGGGCCAGGAGTGGGAATCAAACAGATCCTGGGACTTCAAGCCCAACATCTAGAACAGGAGTGTCCAACTCAAAGAGCTGCATTTGCGTGTGGTTTCTCTTGTTTGGGTTTTCTTAGAAAACCACAAATTAACATTATCTGTGCTATATTTTATTTTTATTTAGTTTGTCCAAACATTTTACATTTTAATCTGGTTCCTGCAGCAATCGAGGGTTTTGCTGGCACGGAGTTTGATACCTTTGGCAATGGACTTGGAGTTTGCAAACCCAGAGTTTGATGTCCCTCTCAGACATTGTCAGCATTGGGACTCTGGGTCAGTCACTTAATCGTTCTCATCTCATTTGCAAAATTGGGGAAATGGACCTCATTTTGTAGGATTTTTGAAAGGCTCAAATGACAATTGATATCAATATTATATATGCATGTATGTATGCATACAAATATCTATATTATATATGCACATGTATGTATATATGCATGTGCATATACATATAGCTTTGAAAACCTTAAAACTCTATGTAAATATTAAGGATCAAAATAATGATGATGATGTCACACTGGGAATCTAGCAGAGATTGGGCCCTCGGTTTTGGCTTTCTGCTCAGCATTTCTTCCCTTTGGCTACAATCCCTCTTCTTATCCCCACGGACAAGAGACCCTCTAAAACCCATGTGCCAGGGGCTTGAAAGATCCAGGTATTTTCTAGACACACTTTAGAGCTCTATTTCTCTCAGCTCTGAGTTATGTTAAATAAAGGAGTATTTAGGGGCCAGGGAATATGTCCTGCTTCCCTACTGGCCCTTGCAATCCCTCTATCCATTTCAGAGCTAGGGACCAGGGAGGGGGTATCCTGCCCCCACCCAACCCTGGCAGTAATGGGAACAAGGGGTAAACAGAAAGGGGATATGTAAATATTTGGAGAACTGTCCTGGCCCCGGCTCAGCAGGGAAAACTAGGCTGGGCTAAACTGGATGATGAGCCAGGAGAAAGACTGAAAGAAGAACAACAGGGAAAGGGAGGGGAAGAGGAGAAATTTCAGCTCTCCGACTCAGGAGGATGTTTAGGTGAAGGAAAAGGGGGAGAAACGTGTCAATGTCTCTCTAGTCTGATGCCTTCCTCTTTTCCAAGTGTGACGGTGGTTTGTCTGGGGCTTCAGGAATAGAACTGTCCAGCAAGAAAGTCATCTGAAGAAGTCTATGGTTCTCATGTAGCAGCTACAGACAGGACAGCCATCTAGCACGAGGAAAGAAGGGAGGAGAGGTGCTTCATCTAATAATAATTGAGAGTCAAGTGTGATATGGTGACGAGAATACTATTCCAAAAAAAGTGAAGTTAGAAGAGCTGGTCTAGAATAGCACTGAATAAGTCCCTTTCTTTCTCTAGGACTCAGTTTTCTCATCTGTAAAATGGGGAGATTAATCCAGCTGATCCCTAAAGGACCTTAGCAACTCAAAATGCTAGGATCCTCTGATGTGGTATTTTTTAGGTTTGCAAAGTGTCTTCACAATAACCCTGTGAGGTAGAGGAATGGTTATTATCCCCATTTTATAGATAAGGAAATAAGTCTAGAAGTTGTCTCAATTACATATTAATTAATTAAAAATAATTATGTAATTACAACCTAATTAAAATAATCAAGTAATCACATAATGACTCATAAATACAAAACTAGTGAACCTGAACCCAAATCCAGAACTAAACTCTAAGGGGCTAAGAGTTAGCATCTGATTGAAGGGATGGACAGACATACGGTGCCCAGAAACCATGAGGTATGTTAGGGAGTATTCTGGTGAAGACTGGTGCTTGGGGAAGTCGAGGAGGGATTCCGAGCAAGGGGGACTTTTGGAAGGAGGTGAGTGCTTGGAGTTCTTGGGGGGATCATGGGATAAAGATAGTCCTGGGCCTTTTCTCTGAACCCCTCCTTCCTGCCCCACTCTAGGCAGCCGGGAGGCGGCTTTTGTGTACGCCATCTCATCAGCAGGCGTGGTGCACGCCATCACTCGGGCCTGCAGCCAGGGCGAGCTCAGCGTGTGCAGCTGTGACCCTTACACACGTGGTCGGGACCGAGACCAGCGTGGAGACTTTGACTGGGGTGGCTGCAGTGACAACATCCACTATGGGGTCCGCTTTGCCAAGGCCTTTGTGGATGCTAAGGAGAAGAGGCTCAAGGACGCCCGAGCCCTCATGAACTTGCACAACAACCGCTGCGGCCGGACGGTCAGTCTGTACATGTCTGGGTGGGGACAGTTGTTCATCCAGGGGCCCCCCTGGAGATTCTCCCTTCTCCCACTTCAGTCACAAGCATTTGTTAAATACCTGCTATGTGCCAAGCACTGAAGTAGGTGTTGTGGAAATAAACAAAACAGTTCCCTGCCTTCGAGATGTTTATGTTCTGCTAGAAATACTGGGAAAACACAAATAAAATTTGTATATGCTTAAAAAAAAAGGAGTAGCATACATTAGTTCAGTTAATTAAGGGGAGACAGTGTGACAGTAAAGAATGAAGTTCTGGCTTGTCTGACATAGGTTACTGGATCACAGATTTACATCTGGAAGGAAACCTAGAGGTCCCCTAGCCCAGCCCCTGAATTTTACAGAATTGTATAAAAAAGTAAGGCTCAGACTTGCTTCAACTCATGCAGGGTGGGACCTCAGTATCCCCAATCCAGCATTCTTCCTATTGTGTTAGGAGGCAGATGCCAAATGAGGTTAGAGGAGAAGGAAGTCTGTCAATTAGGTGGTGCAGAAAACTTTCCCAGAAGTAAAATCTGAACCGGGCTTTGAAGAGCATATAAGTTTGGAGCTAATGGGTGCTCCTTGAAGCTAGACAGTTTCACTTTTTACTTTGCACCCAGCCTACAGCTTGGTCCAAGTAGGCTCTTAATAAATGTTTATTGATTAATTGGATGGAGGAAATAACCCCTAATCTTCCGATTCCGAAGTTTTATCACTTTATACTTTAAGCCTTTTCTTTATTGTTCCTCCTTATTTCCCCTCTCTCTTTCTCTGTAACCCCTTTTCAATCCCTTCCTTCTCTTTCCCCCTTTTTTCTCTCTCTACCCCTCCCTCTCTTCTTCTTCTCCTCCTCCTTTTCCTTCTCCTTCTCTCTCCTCTTCTTCTTCCTCCTCCTTTTTTCTCCTCTTCTTTCTCCTCCTTTTCCTCTTCCTCCCTCTACCTCTTTCTCCCTTCCTTCCTCTCTTCCTTTTCTCCCTCTTTATCTTTCATCCCTCTTCATCTCATTATTTCCATTTCTCTTAAACACCTCTCTCTCCCCCTTTCCATCTCTCTCCCCCCTTTTTCCCTTCCTTCCTTTCTCTCTCTCCCTCCTTTCTCCCTTCCTTTCTCTCTCTCTCTCTCTCTCTCTCTCTCTCTCTCTCTCTCTCTCTCTCTCTCTCTCTCTCTCTCCCTCTCTCTCTCTCCCCCCCTCTCTCCCTCTCTCCTTCTCCCTCTCCCCCCCCCTCTCTCTCCCTCCCTTTTCCCCCTCTCTATCTTTCACCCCTCTCCATCTCATTCTCTTCACTTCTCTTTCTTTCTCCCCTCCTCTCCCTTTTCCTTCTTTTTCCCCTCTCCCTCCCTCTCTGCCCTTTTCCCCACTCTCCCCTATTTCCCTCTCCCCCTTCTCTTTCTCCCTTTCTGTCTCTCCTCCTATATCTCTCTCATCTCCCTCCCCTCTTTCCCTCTATCCTGGATTATCCATCCTATAGGATGGATGGTGAACCCTGACCCTTTGCGTTTTCCCTCCCTACTCAGGCTGTGCGTCGATTCCTGAAGTTGGAGTGTAAGTGCCATGGAGTCAGTGGTTCCTGTACCCTTCGTACCTGTTGGCATGCACTATCTGACTTCCGCCGGACTGGTGACTACCTGCGGAGGCGCTACGATGGGGCTGTGCAGGTGACCGCCACCCAGGATGGTGCCAACTTTACTGCTGCCCGTCAGGGCTATCGCCACGCCACGCGGGCTGACCTTGTCTATTTTGACAACTCCCCAGACTACTGTGTTTTGGACAAGGCTGCCGGTGAGTAAGATAGAACCAGATGTGGAGGGAGAATGGGAAAAGAGAACAATTTTCCTGCTTTGAACATGGCGATCTAAGCTCATCCATTGCTGTCCAGTAGATTGGGGTTACAAAAAAGGAACTCCAGAAGGACTTGGAAGCACCAGCTTGTTATCAAACATAAGAATAATCAGGGAAGGAGGCCCCATTTGATAGCTAAAACCTCCCTCACTAATAGGGACAATGGGCCCAAATGGTCAAAGTTATGAAGGAGGAGAGATTTAAGACTGGGCCTTGCAGTATTTGAATAGTTAGAGGTATCCCAGGAGAGGAGAAGGGTGGGGAGGAAAACACTAGGCAAGTTTAGTAAACAGTTTGAGTATAATGGAGACTTCCTATAAGCCATAGAGGTGAAGTCTGAAAGCAGAGTTGGGGGGCCATATTACAAAGTGCCTAAAATAGCAATTTTCTAAGGGCTTTGCTTCTTGCATTAAAAAAAAAAGAGAATGAGAACATATTGAAGGATTAATCATGGGAAAGGAGGAATCCAAGGGGATGATCTCCATCCCAGCTAGGTATTTCAGTTCTGAACCAGTTGCTCTCTGGGTAGTTGGCTATGGGAGGTGGACAGCTGCTCTTCATCTGCAGCAGTTTGGGTTTGATTCTGTGCCTTAGCGATGAAGGTCAGCTAGCAGGTAGGACTTCTAGACTGATGCAGTGTTGCTGGAACTATCACCTATGAGGTTGTGGAGTCTGTTTCCCCAGAGCTTTTTAGTATTTCTTTTAAGAAAAGAGGAAGTAATCATCTCTCCTGCAGTGGCGGGTACCACTGTGACTCGGAGGAAGCCTGAAGGATCCTGTCTCAGTTTCAGTGACTGTAAATCTGGGGTGCCCAGCACCTCATCACCCCCTCTCCCTCCCCCAGTTACTGCCACGAGGGTCTTTTCTGCAGGCAAAGCTGCTGTGGTTGGAGGAGGAGAGAGGTGAGGGGAAGGTGAAGAAGTCCGCTAGCTGCTCGCCTCTGTTTGTTTTTGCCCATCGCTGTCGTTCTTGGAGAGTGAAATGGTTTGGAGCAAAACTGGGCATAGAAACAGGGTGGGGCCTTGCCTGAGAGACAGAGAGGGCAGTGTTTGTCCTTTGCAGGGTGCCTGAAAGGGGGTTCCTGGGGAAGAATGGGGTGGGGAAGATCTTCTGACTTTCCCGTCCAATGTAGTTCTCTGGTTTTGGATTTTCTTCGTCTAGCACTTTCTATGTATGAAGCATCGTGCCAAATGCTAGGTTCTGGTTTGCAGGCAGGAGGATGAATCTTTGGGGATCTCAGATTCTTTTTCTGGGCCCGGTGAATGAGCTGTAATATCACACCTAAAAATCACACTGGATAAGGTGGGGCAGATTGTTGTTTTCATTACTTTGGGGCCAAGACAATCACCCAGTTTCCTGGGGAATTGTGATGATGGGTTTTTGGAATGGCAGTGAAGGCGAAGTGGGGGGCTCTGTGGGGTGCAGGTCAGAGACAAATAGTTACGGGGTGTGTAGTAGGGTGAAACCTGGAAGTGGGGTTAACTCAGAACCAGATGTTTCCCCAGTGGTGACGTTTTGGTGTGGGTGGAAGGGCAAAGAATAATTCAGAGGCCTTTTGATCCATCAGATAGACTGAGACTGACAAAATTTAAACCTGTTGAGGAGGAAAGAAGGAAAGTGGAACAGCACGCGTGGGATTCTCCAGGCTGGTTACCAGTGTAATCTTGGGCAATTTACTTAACTTCAACTTAACTAACTTCTGCCGTATTCCTTATGTCTAAACATAGGTCACTTTAGACAATCTTTCAGGTGTTTCCTACTCCAAAATTCTATGACAGAGGTAGATTTATTCATTTATTTGATAATGAGTTACCCACTGGGTTTACTAAAACGAATCAATCCCTGCCATCTAGTTTTTATTCTATTGGGACCCACATACTGAGAAGCAATAGAAAGTACAAAGTCATTTCCAGCAGGGGGAAGGTGCAAGCCATTTTGTGTGTGTGATAGAAGGGGGGCCCAGGAACCCTTCCTTTGGGAAGTGGCCCTTCAGCTGAGTCTTGAAGGAATCCAAGGATTCCAAGAGGCTGAGGGGAGAAGCGGGGCGCATCCCAAGCATGAGATGCAGAAACATGGATCCAGGAGTTGCCATGCAAAGGCCAGGTAGGTCTCTCCTGAGCACAGAAGGAGAAAGCATGATCCCTGCCCTCTGGCGGGTCCCCCTGTGGTGATGTGAGGAGAATCCAAGGCAGCCCTTTCCCCAGTAGCCAGAGCACACAAGACACACTTTTGTGGTTTTTAGGAAAATGGCTTAATGCAAAGTGAATTCCAGAGTGGTGGGGCCTGAACTGGAGGGAAGGCTTCCTAGAAGAAGGGAAATTTGGTGGGATTGCAAATGAGTTTGGGACGGGTATTGGCCAGAAAAAAAGTATGGGAGGAAGGAGGTGACCCGGGTTTGAACCCCACTTCTTATTTGTGTGATCAGAGGCCACTCAGCTTCTCCAGGGCTCAGTTTTCTCCTCCGAAAAATGGAGTTGAATGTAGGCCACATGGTCCATGCAGGGCTCAGGGATGGGCTGGGAGATGAGCTGGGCTGGCCTCCCTCCCGAGGCTGGGGGAGAGGCAGGGAGCCGGGCAGAGCACCCCACGGGGTGGAGGGAGAGTTCACCTTTTCTCATCTGCCCACCTCTCCCCCAGGGTCCCTGGGCACTGCCGGCCGGGTGTGCAGCAAGACGTCTCGAGGGACAGACGGGTGTGAGGTCATGTGCTGCGGCCGGGGCTATGACACGACCCGGGTCACGCGGGTCACCCAGTGCGAGTGCAAATTCCACTGGTGCTGCGCCGTGCGCTGCAAGGAGTGCCGTGACACCGTGGATGTCCACACCTGCAAGGCCCCCAAGAAGGCAGAATGGCTGGACCAGACCTGAGCCCCGTGGGCGCGCTGCGCTGGCCCCTCCACCCCGCACCCGCAGACTCAGCAAGATCCTCGCATGCACACCCTGTACCCCGAACCCCTCAGCCCTGGGCTGCCGCAGCTGCCACTGAAAGCCGCCGATGGGGCCCGTGTCCCTTGTCCCAAGGGCCTCCAGTGTCCGTCCGTCCAGAAGGAGGCAATGACGGATACCAAGCAGCCTCCTCCATCAAAGCCTCCCACCCCCCGGGGCAACACAGACAAGGAGCGAGGACCTCCTGAGAGCCCAGAGCCCACTTGTCTTGTTTCCCTTCTCTGGCTTCCTGGCACTTTCTTGGGCATCCAGGAGAAAGAACACTATTGGGGGGCAGGGTGGGGGGAGCTGCCACGAACACCTGCCTGGTTTAGGATTGGAGTGGGGGTGGGGCATAGGGAGGTGTGGACAGTCCCTCCATCATCTGGGAAGTCACTGTTAGACTGCAAGTTTTTTCAGTTCCCTGGAGCCTGGGCCTGCTGGACAAGGGTCAGACCTGCAGGATGGGGGTCCAATCGTCCAGTGCTTGTATGTTGCGTCCTGCTGCATATGTGAACAGAGATCTATGCATCCACACCCACTCTCCCCATCCATATATATATATATGCAAATATATATATATATCTCATAAATTTGTATCAGATATTACTGCCTCATTTGTTTATCTGCTGGGTTCTTAGGTAATGGTTCACTAGTAATATACAGAATAGCTGATGGCAGTTCTTGCCATCAAGTCAAACAATACTTAATCTGCCTCACTTGTGCACTTTGCTTTTTTGTTTTCATTCTGCCCTTGGTGATTGTTTTTCAGGGTGAGTAGGCCCCGGCTTCGAGTCTTCCCTCCTCCTTCTCCCCCCCCCCTTTTCTCTTATGTTTTATCTCTAGAGAGAGCGTTTCCCAATATTATGCCCTTTCTCCAGAGCTGACCTGGTCCTGGACGACATTGATGACAATCAGAGGAAAAGATCCCTAGAGGAGGAAGATTGATACTCTTATTTTCAGGCCTGTCATAGGTGCTAGGAAGACTGAGGCCCATTGGCAGAATCTCAATTAGAAGGGACCATCAAAAATATCTGAACAGAAATCCCTTTGATGACATGTAAACAAATGGTCATTTTGTTACAACCTTATTTGCCACGGATTTAAAAAGTCAACAAGAAAAAATCTTTAAAACCAAAGATGTTCCTTTTCCTCACCCTTAAGATAATCCACAAGAGCAAACAATGGAGAAATACATCTGATGTGACTGTGAGCACACCTCCCAGCAGCATCCCAGCCCACTTACATAGCGGGACCTCGATTGCTGTTTTTGGCCAGATCCCGTAATTCAGAGATTCCAAGTCCTCCCTTCTTCCACCCTGTCCTGTACTCTGTTCCCTAGGCCTAGCCAAAAAAAAAGTATCTAGGGCTTATAGGTTACAGAGAAGCTCGTTTCAGATAGTG
>JAJPUD010015527.1:0-37099 GCA_023553655.1 Myrmecobius fasciatus | reverse complement strand
CAAATTTTTTGTTCAGTTCTGCTCTTTTCAGTAGAAATAGGTGAAATTCTCCTATATCATTGAATGGCCATCTTCTTTCCTGGAAGATAATGCTCATTCTAGCTGGGTAACTTATTCTTGGCTGTAATCCAAGTTCCTTTGCCCTTCGGAATATCTGATTCCAGGCCCTTCGATCCTTCAAAGTAGAAGCTGCTAGATCCTGTGTGATCCTAATTGTGGCTCCCCGATATTTAAATTGTTTCTTTCTGGCTTCTCGTAATATCTTTTCCTTGGTATGATAGTTCTGGAATTTAGCCACAATATTTCTGGGGGACTTAATGTTTGGGTTTCTTTCAGGAGGTGATCGGTGGATTGTTTCAAGGAGTATTTTGCCTTCTGGGTCTAAAATATCAGGGCAGTTTTCTTTTATCATTTCCTGGAAGATAGTGTCCAGGTTCTTTTTTTCATCATGGCTTTCAGGAAGCCCTATAATCCTTAGATTGTCTCTCCTAGATCTATTTTCCAGGTCAGTTGTTTTTCCTAGGAGATATTTCATGTTTTTCTCTATCTTTTCATTTTTTTTGTTTTTGTTCAACTGATTCTTGAAGTCTTGATGAGTCATTCATTTCCAATTGTTCGATTCTAATTTTAATGTCTTATTTTCTTCAGTTACTGTTTTTAGTTCCTTTTGCAATTGACCATTTACATTTTTTTGTTCATTGCATTCTTTTTCCATTTTTTCTATTTTATTTTGCAGTGATCTCATTTCGTTTCCCCATGTTTCTTCTAACTCTCTTTTAAGATTTTTTATGCAATCTTCAAAGAAAGCTTTGTGACATGGAGATCAGTTTATGTCTCTCTTTGGGGCTTTTTCTGGAGTTGCTTTACCTTTAGGGGCCTCAGGATTTGAGGTCTGTTCTTCCCTCTCTCCATAAAAGTTTTCTATGGTGAGAGCTCTTTTTGGTTTTTTATTCATTTTTTTTTTAAGGTGTGAGGTCTGTTTAGGGCAAAGGTGGGACAGCTGCTTTAATTTGCCCTGGGGCAGTTCTTCTGATTGAGTTATTTCAGGAACTGGGCAGTTCTGCTGATTGAATTATGTCAGGTGCTGGGCAGTTCTGCTGATTGATCGATTGATCACCTTAGGGTTCTGTGTAATGGCAGCTAGGTCCGATGCTCTTCAAGGGTTCAGTGGTTCACAATCTACCCCCCACAAAAGGCAGACCCCCCCAAACCACCTGCCCACAATCAGGACAGATTGGCCCAAGAGGCCCCCAGAAGACTCCCAGGTGTGTGAAAAGCACAACGCTCCCACTCCTGTTCTGACTCCTGTTCCAGCTCCCTGATCCAGCTCCCTGCCCCAGTCTCCCTGCAGTGTAGTCTGGGTTCAGCAGACCACCCCCCTGCCCAATTAAAAAGACCTGTTTTGAGGTTCTTCCAGAGTATCTTCTTCTAGAATCATGTTGTTTTCCAGATACTGTGGATTTTTTTGCTTCAGAATCAGTCTAGAGGCTTCATATGTTGTTGGTTTGAGGGGAGGTTAGAGGAGGTTACAGAGACTCCTGCCTGATCTCTGCCACCATGGCTCCACCTCCGGAAGGAAGTCACTTGTCAAATATTTAAAAGGGAAAAAAATAGTATAATGGATGCCAGTATCAAAATCCAAGAGATCTCTACAAACCAAAACCAGGGTCAGCAAACTATGACATACAAGCCCACCTCCTCCTTTTCTATGGTCCTGAAGGCAAGAATTAAGATGGTTTTTTACATTTCTTTTATTTAAAAAATGTAAAACCATGCTTAGGTCACAGGTCAGAGAAAAACAGGCAGTGGGCTGTATTTGGCTCTTTACATCATATATCATGTAATATACCATATTTGTAGTTTGCTTAAAACAATGGGTCAAATTTTATAAGGAAAACATTTAATTAACAGGGATAAAATCCTATATTTGAGTGGAAAAATAACCTGTACTGGTTCAGAGTAGGGGAGGGATGAGTGGACTACATTTTGTGCAGAAAAAAAAATAAAGAGATTTTATTAGACTTAAAGTCTCAATATAAGTCAACTGTGTGATATAACATTCAAAAGTAGCCAATGGTGTAGGCCACATTAAAAGCAGTATAATGGCCAAAACAATAAAAGTTACACTATGCTTGTATTCTGCCATTACTGGAACACATATTATGTGCAGTACTTGCTACCATATTTCAGGGAGAAATTTGACAAGCTGTGGTGTATCCAGAAAAGAATAATCTGAATTACAAAACAATTCAAAATTGCTAAAGGAACTTAGGTAGGACATGATGCTGCTTTTGTGTATTTGAAAAATTGAGTTGTTGCAAGAGAATAGATTTGCTTTCCTTGCTTCAAAGGAAAGAACATGAAATATGAGCCATGAAAAGGTAGAAAATATAAGGAAAAACTGCCCACCAATTTGTCCTGCCTCTCATCCCAACCCCAAATAATGTTCCCATCACTAGAGTTCCTAAGAGAATACTGGCTGATCACTTGCTAGATATGCCATAGAATGGGTGCTAGCTTGAGTACATGCTGGATTTAGTGTCATCTGAGGTACCAAACTCTAAAAGAGTTTGATTTGAAGGGAAAATGGAACCTCACACTTAGAATCATGTAATTATACAATTTTAAAGAGGGAAGGGACATTATAGATTACTGTCTTATCGTTTTTATTTTAAAAATGAAGAGTAACATTTCTATTAATTAAATATTAGAAAATGGAGAAAAAAATTGGCAAAAAACAAGAAGATATGGCCTACAGAATATACACATATACATATATATGCATATTACATATATTATACATACACACACACACATATATGTGTGTTGCCTAAAACTACCATTCAAGTCATCTCAATAACACTTTGAGAATTTAAAAGCATAGACCCATAGTTTCAAAACTGGAAGGAATTTTACAATATTTGGCTGCTCAAGTCTTTGAAGAGAACTCTATTGAGAAATGCACTTTTTCATTTTTTAAACAGTTTTCTTATCCAAGTTTCAAGTAGTAGTTTAGTCCTATAAAATGAGAAGAGCCTAGAAAAATGCAAATGGGAAAAATTGTTGATTACATACACACACACACACACACACACACACTTTCTCTCTCTCTCTCTCTCTCTCTCTCTCTCTCTCTCTCTCTCTCTCTCAACAACTACTTCCACATATATACCAAAAACAAGGAAGATATGAGTGACATTTCTGTTCGTGCCTAATCTCTCAGCATGAAGCCAAAGATTTTCTCTCAGTAGAACAGCCAAAGGCTGACCTGCTCTGTGAAAATGCAAGGGTCCAAATATTGATCCAACTCTGGTTACATAAGTCTTAGATACCATATCATTATAATTCTAGAGATTTCGTTTTAAATAAGAACACCCCTCTGTAGATCCTGACAAGTAGAAATTTACATGAATATCTTCTGTGTTCTTTTTCTCTAGTTTAGCCAGATCTATCAGAAATGCCTCCCAACCAAAACATGCCCTTTTTGAAAGCCTATTCAAACTCTTTTGACAGAACAAGTTCAGTAACAACTAACTCTAGCAACAACTTTAGCATACATTTGCCCAGCTGTAATCAGGCATATGTAATAGTTTTCATTTATACTGTGCATTTACTTTTCAAAACACTTGACTGTGATTATCCCCATAACAACTAAATAGGCACAGCAGGGACCTTAGAGATCATCTAGGCCAAACTTTTTTCAGGTAAGGAAACTGAAACACAGGTTACTGAAAGGATTTTCTCAAGATCATCTATTAGGAAGTGAAAGAAGAAGGGAGGAAGGGATGGGGAGGAAGAGAAAAATGGGGAAGAAGAAGGAGGAGGAGGAAGAGGAGAAAGAAGGAAGAAAAGAAGGAGGAGGAACAAGAGGAGGAGGAGGAGGAGAATGAGGAGGAGGAGGAAGAAGAAAAGAAGGAGGAGAAGAAAGAACAAGAAGAAGAAAGAAGAAAATAAAACTAACATTTACATAATATGTAAATTATTATGCCAGGCATTTTGATAAGTGCTTTACAATGATCATCTCATTTGACCCTCACAAAAACTCTGGTGGAAGGTTCTATTATTATTCCCATTTTGAAGATGAGGAACTGAAGCAAAGAGAGGTTGATAATAATAACTCACATTTATGAAGTGTTTTATTATGCACCAGGCACTTTGCTAAGTGCTTAACAAATATCATTTCATTTGATTCTCACAAAAAAACTATGAAGTAGCTGCTATTATTATTCTCATTTTATAGATAAGGAACCTGAGGCAAACAAAGGCTATGACTTCCCTAGGGTCACACAGATATTAAGTACAGGATTTGAACTCAGGTCTTCCTCACTCTAGTTCATTCTATCTACTCCGCTCCCTACCTGCCATATAGGAAAAATATATACAGTCCATAAGTTTATTTTTTATTTATTTTTTGCTGAGGCAATTGGGGTTAAGTGACTTGCCCAGGGTCACACAGCTAGGAAATGTTAAGTGTCTGAGACCAGATTTGAACTCAGGTCCTCCTGACTTCAGGGCTGATGCTCTATCCACTGTGCCATCTAGCTGCCCCTAGTCCATAACTTTAAAAAGTTTACAGTGAGAGTCAAAATTTCTTTCTCAAAATCCTCTGCCTAGTTTTCAACACTTTTGGTATTCTGGTCCTGTGCTACCTGCCCTACCTAACTTCCCACTGCCACTCTGGTCAGCCAAATCTCACCCACAGACTTTGAACACACCATAGTCATTCCTGCCTGTCTGTTTGTGTTCAAGTCTCTCCTTATCAAGAATGGCTTCTCTATTTTTTTATGTACTTTCCCAAAACTTATTAAATATCTTTGAAATCCAGTTCAAGTACCACCTCCTCCAAGAAGACCTCCTTGACTATTCTAGGTTCTCATCTGAATTTCCTATATCATTCACCATACAATTTTTGACAGAGTTATATTTTTCCCTCCTCCTTCTGTTCTTCTTCTTTTTCTCTTCCTCCTCTTCTCCCTCTTCCTCCTCTTCATCCTCCACTTCCTACTCCTCCTTTTCCTCCTCCTTCTCCTTTTATTCTATCTTCTCCTTTTCTGCTTCTTCCTCCTTTTTTCTTCTCCCCTTCCTTCTGTTCAGTGATGGTCTTTCAAGCTTCTAGATTAGAAATGCCTTGAGAGCAGCAACCAAATCAAAATAAAAACCATTTAGCTCAATATCATTATTTCTCAGTCATTCTCTTCCCTACTAATCTTTAGACATCACTTAGGAAAGAATTTAGCAAATTTAGACTTTTATAGTAATACTACAATTCAATTCAACAATCATTTATTCAATATTTACTAATAATGACTAGCATTTATTAGTAATACTTGCAGGTAAAGGATATAGTGGATAGTGTTGGAATTGAAGTCTAAAAGCTTAAGTTCAAATCTAAGCTTAGATAATTACTATCTATATTGTCCTGGTCAAGTCACTTAATCTCTCTCACCTCAGTTTCTTCATCTGTAAAATGAGAATAATAATATCATCTTCCTCCCAGAGTTTTTATGAGGATCAAATAAGATAACACCTGCAAAGCATCTTGCAGACTTTAAAGGACTATATAAATGCTCATTACTTACTATGTACAAAGCACATAAGAATGACAAGAGGCAGTATGTTATAATAGGGGAAAATGGCCTAAAGGTTTAAGGAACCAGAACTTTTTTCCAATTTCATTAGCTACTTTTGCAACTTATCTGTGCAACTCTGGGCAAATTGTCTCACCTTCCTGAATATCACAAATATCCTCATTTGTAAAATAAAAAATCTATATGAGATATCTCTCTACTTCTTTCCAATGCTATGATTTTGTTTTAGGATTCAATGGTTCCCATATTAGTTGGAAGATTAAAAAAAGAAGTTTGCATAGTAGGTCCTGAAGCTCCTTCTCTCCAAATCCATCAATTCCATCCCCTCTCTGACTTTCTCTGACTTCTTCAACTCCCTTCACTTGGGAAGAAAACAAGAATAATTTCTGTCCCCAATTTTATATCTTCCCCCAGTTTCTGGACAGTGCTGTGCATATATTAAATCCTCAAAAGAAAATGTTTGTTGAACTAAATGGAAATGCAACTCATACGTCTGCATGTTGAAATTACTAGGAAGTGTTCATATTTCTAGTACAATATATGAACAGTAGTGACTATAATTCTTCAATTTGTTTTCCCTGCATATATATTTTTTCCATCTCAGAGGGAGAATCACTACTGAAAGACAGCAAAAAGAGACCTCACACATCTGTTGTTTGTGCAAATTTACTACTCCATAATTTACAGCAGATATCTAGGAAGTATGCAAATCAGAGGTGGTTTTAACTGCAATTGAATCAAAAGAGGAACCTAAATGCTAGTGTTGTGAAATTGCTTTATCAGGTGACTCATCAAAAATTCAATTCCACAAAATTCTGTCTTGGAGCCACTCAACCATCTTGCAGATGAAGGTATTAAATGTGCAGTTGGATTTTCTTCACTGTCCCATTTCAATAGCCCAATAACCAATAACCAAATAGCCAACCTTTGGCCACATAACCTGGCTTTCCAATGTTATCTCCCACTCTTTCCCCATAACATCCCTCTATTCCAGCCAACTGATTATGAATTGACCTTAATAAACCTAAATTTTTATCTTCCCTGTGTTTTGGCTCATGTGGTCTCACCTACGTTGGACGATCGTATAGTAGAAAGAGCATTATGTTTATTATCATAAAGCCTTGCTTCGTAGCTCTATACTATTACTTACTCCCTGAGTTACCCTAGGCAAACAACATGAGCTTCTGGTGTTAAATAATACTTCCTCCCACTATATTCCTTTGAATTTACTTATGCAAATAAATAATGGTGTTAGTAAGTTAATAAGTATGTATTAAGCATCCACTATGAACCAGGCATTGTGCTAAGTCGGGGGTTTCATGGAAAGGCAAATGATAGTCCCTGACTTTGAGAAGTTCACAATCTTAAGGGAGAGATAATATGCAGTCAACTAAGTTTAAAAAAAAACAAGCTATATATAGAATACGTAGGAAATAATGAGCTGGGGAAAGGATCTAGAACTAAGAGGGATTGGAAAAGGCTTCTTGAAGATGATATTTTTTTAGTTGGGACTGGAGGATGCCAGGGAAGCCAGGAGGTGGAAAGAAAGAGGGAGAGTATCCCAGTAGAACTAAACTCCTTCTGGGAATCCTGAGTGCCTAGTAAAGTATGCACATAAAAGATATTTAATTAAATGCTTTCCAAATTTAATTGAATGAATAACATCTGCAAAATAGGGGAGTTGGACTAAAATAATTTCCAAGGGGCCTTCTACCTGTAAACCCCATGATCCCATTTTCTTTCTTCCTACTAATACCAACTCATCCTTTGAGTTCACCTTAAAACTTCATTCTGCTGTGAAGCAGCCCCAAGGGCTTTCTCCCTATTTGGTACTTCAGGAAGACTACTGTTAAGAGCAAGCATAGTGTATAAAGAGCCCAAGGGTCAAGAATGCTTAGGTTTAAGTCTAGTAAATGGGTACCTTTGGACAAATCACTAAAATAGGCAATTCCACCAGGTGTTCAAATTATAAAACAATGACGATTCTCCATTAAAAGAGGGAGTTATATCACATGCACTTGGTTAGTTTACTTGCCTCAAATTTCTTCTCACTCTAGTCCATCTGACAGTTAACTGACAAATCAATCTTCCCAAGGTGCAGAGCTACCTATGTCACTCTTCTATTCAGTAAACTCCAGTGGCCCCACTGCATTTCTAGGATTAAACATCAAATCCTCTGGCATTCACATCACAACCTGACCTTCTTCTACCTGTCTTCTTCCTCCTTACTCTGTCCCACACTCATTCCAATCCAATAGTGCTAGTATCCCAGCTGTTCCTTGCACAAAACATACCTTTCCAGACTCCAGGCTTGGTTGTCCTCAATGCCCTTCCTCATCTCTGCCTCCTAGCATCTCTGACTTTCTTCAAATTCTAACTAAAATTCCATGTTCTAACATAAGCCTTTTCTCATTCTCCTTATTGCTAATACCTTCCCTCTATTGATTGTTTATCTCCACAGAAAAGTGAAAGAAAAGGAAGCAAAGAGAATAAGCATTTATTGAGTGATTTTTACAGATATTATTTGATTTGATCCTCACATCAATTCTGTGAGATAAGTGCTTATTATCTTCATTTTACAGTTGAGAAAACTGAGGTGAACAGAAGTTAAATGACTTGTTTTGAAGTCAGGCATTCCTGGCTCAAGAACAGATATCTATCAATGGCATCACTAAATGCCTCTATAATTGCTGCCTCTACTTAATCTTATGCACAATTTATTTGTGCATTACTACAAAATAATCTCATTAGAACGTCAAGTCCAAAACAGCAAGACTACCTTTTTTGCTTTTCTTCACCTCCTCAGAATTTAACACAGTGCTTGGCACATAATAGGCACTTAATAAATGTTTCAATGAATGAAAGTATAAGAAGCATCATGATGTGGTATATAGAACTGACCCTAAAGCCTGGAAAATGTGGGATGAAGAGTCAAAACTAAAGTATTCTGGTTGTTTTTCCATGGACTTGACCCTTATCTTCTAATTTTTGTGGCCACTGATATCACTGTCAAGTTAAAACAGGGGTTACTAATCCATACATAAGGTCCCCTGTAAGCCACATAGTGACAGTTTTAAAATGTCATATTTGTGTTTTAATTCTATTTTTATTTATTTTATTAAAAATCTCCCAAATTACATTTTAATTTGGCCCAGGATCTATTGGAAGGATTATGAGCCATATGACCCAGTAGAGGGTCTCCTAAGGAATTTGACTCGCAAAGTAATGACCTGCTTTAAAAAAAAAAAGTGTTTCTTCCTTCAATAGAATCACAGGTCCAGTCTCAATCCTGATTTTATCAATAGAATAGAAGAGTCAATGTACCTTAACAGATTTTAGAACCCCAGGGCTAAAAGTCTGATATAGCCAAAAAATTGAAGTACTACATGACTAGTATAGCCTTCTGTATTTAGCAACTGGAGGCAGTCTTCAACTTGAAAATGAGTTATGTTCTAAAACTTAATTTTGTTGTAGGTTATTTGGAAATCAGAAAACATTCTCTCATAGAAACAATATTGACTCATAAATATTATTTAATAATGAAAGTAATAATGACTATGAAACAAAGATCTATCAAGTTTTTATGATAACTCTGAGATAATATAATTATTCCCATTTTATAGGTGACAAAATCAAGGCTCAAAAATTTAAATACTCCGCCCCACCATTCTCAGGCTTACTGGCTGTTTTATTGATTATTTTTAAATTTCTGTTTTCTATTCCTTGCTTTTTCCTTGTTTCCCCAGGCTTAAGTAAAGGTGTGTCTTCCTTTTTGCAATATTTTCTTGAAATCTAATGTGTGCTAATTTCAAATTCTACCTCAGACAGTTAATAGCTAAGTGGCCCTGGAAGTCATTTAACCTCTCTTATAAGAAAATGTGTATAAAAATGCTTTGCCAACTTAAGATAAATGTTATCTTATACCTTGCTGTCAGTCCCTTTCCTTTAAAAGTGTCTTCCATTTACAAGGGAGATATTTTGTACATATATATTTAAATGTTATCTTCCCCTTTGAAATGTGAATTCCTTGAAATGGGGAGGGATGTGGGTTTTTTATCTTTTTTTGGAGTATCCAAAATCCTGGAGTGGTGTCTGACTATAATAAATGTCTGACTATAATAAATGTTTGTTGGATACCTGTTGTTCACTTTTTTTAAAATCTAATGACTTCTTTTTGTAAAATAAAACTCATTTTAAATGCATTGGGGATGCATTTAAGGAATATTTTGGATGTTTACAGAAGGATCTTCTGCAAAGATTTACCCTGAGACTGAAAAGACCCGATTATTAAATGTGTATAACTACACAGTTAACCTATTACATCTAGCCTAGTTAAGTGTTTTAGAGACTGCAGGAAACTGGGAGAGAAAAGGTGTTCCACTGTCTGCCAAAGGGAAGGTCTTCAGAGCCATTGTGCTGATCTCATAGTTGCATGCCTGTGAAACCTGGAGAGTCTACCAGTGCCATGCCAGAAAACTGAATTGATTCTACTTGCATTGTCTTAGGAAGATTCTGCAGATCACCTGACAGGAAAAGTCACTAGGCATTGAGGTCCTCTCTGAACCTGAACAACCAAGCATTAAACTACTGTTGAAGAGTACAAGTCTAATGAACTGGCCATGTTATTCCAATGCCAAACTCATAGACTATCTTATGGAGAACTTACACAAGGAAGGCACTCACAATGATCAGAAGAAGCAATATGAGGACCTGTTCAAGGTCTCTCTGAAGAATTTTGGAAGTAATGGTGTGACATGGGAGACTCCTGCACAGTACTACCCAGTATGGTGGACTCACATCAAATAAAGTATGGTGCTCTAAAAACAAAGCAAAATTGCCTTGCTCAAAGGAAACATGAGATGTGCAAATGTTCACATGGACTATGTTTGTATTGTTAGCTTCTCCTATTAGAATACAAGCTTCTTTAAGACAGGAATAGTCAGTCTCATTTTTATGTTTGTGTCTAAAGCACCCACCACAAAAATGCTTTTGGTTGTTGTTGTTAGCTAATTCATGCATTCCTTTGATAAAGTTGTCTCTTAGCTTATTGATTATCTAAATGGCAAAACTTTCAAAATAATATGTTCTTAAAATAATATATACTTATTTTCTTCTACTATAATCAGACTCCAACAGAAGAAATTTTAAATTACATCTTTTATTCAAACTAAATAGTTTCTATCAGTGATGGCTTATGGTCCTAAATCCTCTTGACAAAAAGATGGACAGATTGTTTCCTTCCAGACCGAAGATTATGTGCTTACTAAATAGCAATATTATCAACAATAACAATAATAGTTACTTTTAAAATATTTATGAGTACAGGACATAAATATTCAGATACTTTTTATTTTCTCTTACCTTTAGTCGATGGGCATAAAGAGACAGGGCTGTGAAACATGCCCTCTGCTGGTAGAAAGAGGAGAACTTAGTGGACTTTTTAAGCACAGAAATCCTATGTGCAAGTGTGGGCAATTCCCCAAGAAAGAGCTATTTTCCAAGCACCTTTGAGATGCTAGGACCTGAGATACTGCTCTTCTTAAGCAGTCAATTTCACAATGTCGACCCTAAAAAAAACGGAAAGAGAAAAATGTTTGTTTGTTTTTTTAAATATCTTATTTTATCAGTCCTAGATATATGAGATAGATTATGATTATTTGGGAAGTCTCAGAGAATTCATATGTTAAACTGCTAGTGAAAGATACCCATTTGGATGCAGAACTGTCCTCAGAGACAGGAAGAACTGAGTTCATACTCTTTCTCTACACATATTGGATGTATATAATGGACAAGTCATTCTCAGAGGCCTGGGCAATTCTCTAAGAATGTTGGAGCATTTACTAATGTGCACTGGCAGAGGATGTTTCCTTATAGAAGATTTTCTTGAACAAATAAAATCACAAGTATGATTAAAAGAAAAACACATAGGAAGTAAGTAGGGCTATTTATAGGAAAGATTACTATAACTGCCTAGTAAATGGTCTTCTTATGGTCTGTGCCCTCTATCATATGCATTATATGCTATTCAAAACACAATCTTCCCTATCACATTTTCTTATGCAAAAACTTATAGTACTCACTATTAACAACAGGTATCTAAACAAGCCAACCAATATAAATTATTTTGGAAATCTTAAATTGCTACATAAATATCAACTATAAACAACAATAGTAATAATGGTGGTTATAATAACAGTACTAATAGTAACTTATCAATACTTAACAATAATAATTAATACTAGCAGTTGGTAATTAAATGTAGTTGCTAGTAATTTAGTTTGCCTTTTTAGTTCTGTCCCAAGAAGTCTGGTCATTTCTTAGCACTGTTTCACTTTTTCTGATAAGGAATTACATTCATTATTCAGAGAAGTTGAACTTTTCACAAAACATTTTGAAAAAATGTATGTTATCTTTTAAAATACTACTTCTTGTAAAGTATCTCATAAAAATAATAGCAATATACTGTGAAAATTATATTTAGTATTTTGGCCTTTATGAGAGATGAAAAATAAATATAAAAAGATGGGGAAATAAGTTTAGAAATCACATTATGAGTGAACAATATATTTAGGGCTAACTACTACCAAGTGGAATGGATTGGGGAAAACAGTGATGTGCAAGAATTGTCTTTGCACATAATAGCCTGCAAATATATTGATCATGGAAATCAGTTATTACCAGCAATACCAAAACCTGCCTTCAGAATTCCATCCTAAGCTACTTCTATTATCATAAATAATGAGACTAGGATGATATAAAAGTACTGAAAAATCTGTTCCATTTTATATCTATTTGTTATCTTATTGCCTGTTTTCACAGAATTATCAGACTAGGAGGAAATAGTTGAAATAGTCAGGAGTATCCTACAGATCTAAAATAGCTTTACTTCACTGAGAAATTTGACAGCAAATCTTCTATTGTCCTTGTGGTCAAAATGAAGAAAAGTGAAGTGATTTCATAGTTGACTGAACAATTATGTATCAAGAGTGTTTATTGATGAATTGATGAAAGCCTAAAGATGGGTGTCTAGGTATGCTGTAGGAGTTTACCCTTGTCTTGTCCTATTTAATATTTTTATCAATTACTTGGATAAAGAGATCAAAGATGAAGTTATCAAATTGGCAGAGGAAATAAAGTTGGATGGATAATCAATGCATTTGATGACAGGATCATAATTTAAAGGATCTCCACAGGCTGGAGAAAAAAGTAAAGTTTATCACAGACAAAGGTAAAATATTTCACTTAGACCTTTTTTTCAAAAGTATTTATAAAAATACACTTCAGGTAAAAGTTGGGTCCATAGAATTTCATGTGAAAGATATTTGAAATTTTAGTTAAACTTTGCATACTTGCAAACTACCAGTGAAGATCACAATCCATTAATATGTTCCCATTCTATGCAATTCTTATTCATGTCTTCCCACAAAGGATATACACAGTAAAGAAGAGGTCTTCATCTAGATCTTTTAATATTCCATGGGCATCATTGTATGATTCATACTCTCCATCTGGTATTTCCTCATTGTCACTATATGACCATCCTACCTCCTTTTCTGATTATATACTTCCTGAAGAATATGTTCAATTCCATTTGTTTTATACACCATCATTAATAATATGCAGCAGCTTCCTTATACCCAGCAAATCTTTTGTGACATCACAATTTTAATTCTTCAGACATTTCTTAATTCAAAGTCATAAAGCATCACTGAAATCATGTTGGTACAAAAGATATATAGTTTTTTCTCCAAGAATCAATCATTCATCATGCTAAAAAAACAAAAAAACAAAAACAAAAAACAATGCACTTAGGCTCCATAACCACACCTCTATATAAAAAGGAAAACATGTCATCCCTTCTAGTGTACTCTAGCCAGGTTAAATCTACGGGACTGTGTTCAACTTGGGTGCCATATGTTTAGATGGACAATGACAATGAGAGGGAAATCATGAAAGTACAACCACAACTAGGAAAAATTTTAGAAATCACATTAAGAATAGTTGAAGAAATAGTTCAACAACCTCGGAAGTTTAGATAAATGAAGACTAAGAAGAGATATGATGGCTTTGTTTAGAGTTAATTGAGTTCTTATACAATAAACATACAGCATGTCACAGTGCTACACTGGAAGACTTCCTGACTACCAGAGCCTGAATTTCAATAAATCTCTCAGTAAACATATATTAAGTGTCTACTATATGCTAGGCATTAATAAAGTCTTCAAGAGACAAAGACCTGCTATATACATCATGATGGGGAATCAGGGTAGACTTCAGGGGAAGTATAGCATATTATAATAGGATAATGATTTGCTAAAAGCAAAACACAAAAAATAGATAAGTGAATAAACAGATAGATGATAGATAGATAGATAGTAGAGGCAACAGAAGGAAAATACGTGTTTTTATTGTGTCAAGTCTTGCTAGTTCATACTAGCTTTTTATTATCATACTGGCAAAACCTGTGAAAATAGAAATATTTCTAATATATCAGTATATATTTAGAAAAAACTCCTAAGTCTAATCAAACTATGATGTACCTAAACTTCTTTTAAAAGAAATATTACAATCATCTCTGGAAAAAAATCACATTTGGAAGGCATAATGATGAGGGCATGAACTCATTTCAAGAATTATTGTAACTACAAAGAAATTTAAAAATTATGAATTTGTTAGCATGCCAAAGAGGTCCCAACTCATTTTTTGACATTGCTGTCCATCAAGATGAAATACTATTTGACAAATGTATTCACATACACACACACACATACACACACACACACACACAGATTGCAGTTATTTGGTGTTTTGAAAAATGTCTGACACTATCAATTTCACTGCCAACATTTTTAGGATCTATATTGCACATGATGGGAGAAGTGACCTTTGAAAGAAAATTGTGGGGTCGAAGAGAGAGAAAAATAAGATGACAGACACTTTTGGAAAGAAAACTGTTGTCATGATCACAGTTGGGTCCTCTGCTTGATTAGCTTTTCTAGCCAGAAAGTTTTTATTATGTTAATCATTACCTTAAATAAAAGCTCAAGTCCATGTATAAATTAAATCAAAACAAACCCTGGTAGCATACATTTGGTTTCATTTGTAGGATCAGGTAAAAAGTGAAAGGGAAATATGAACCTGAAAAGAATTATAGAATTTCTAAAAATCACATTTCAGGATGAAACTACTAATGCTGTCTGTATTGAACATATTATGCTGGTTCTCTAATGTAGGTGAAATGTGGTAGAGGAACAATTGGGTTCATATCATAGTCCCATTTATTGGTTAACATAGAAGGGATGATAAAATTCAAAGAGAAGCCCCTACTCTTTAGAGCTTCTTCATGAAGAGGTCAGAGGGAGGAAAATTTGCTTCCATCATCCAGAAAATCCCTAAAGAAAAATCCTCATTAATAATGGCATGGAATTAATGAATCCTTCACTGTGCACAATAGGTAACTGATAAAAATGTCTTCATCTGAAGTATAATCCATATAGCCTATCTTTTCAGCTTTGGTTAAAAATCAAAAGTTTATCTCATTTATGCATATAGTTTCTCCTTATTCAGATTTTTTTCCAACTATCAAATCAAAAATGTGATTCATATTTTAACTAAAATGATAACTAGCTTCA
The DNA here is from genome assembly GCA_023553655.1 of Myrmecobius fasciatus. Lineage (NCBI taxonomy): Eukaryota > Metazoa > Chordata > Mammalia > Dasyuromorphia > Myrmecobiidae > Myrmecobius > Myrmecobius fasciatus. Next base: position 21,879 of record JAJPUD010015527.1, on the reverse strand, counting down.
TATATGCACTACTGGGCAGTATAGTAGATTTCAGACACCAGGACAAGTAGCAGCTTCAGACACTTTCTAGTGACTCTAGACTCATTAATTAATTTCTATCTGCCTCAGTTTCCTCAACCATAAAATAGGCATCATAATAGCATCCACCTCACAGGTTGTTGTGAGGATCAAATGTGATAATTTTTGAAAAGTGCTGAGCACGGTGCCTGGTACATGATATAAGGACTTAATAATTGCTTATTTTTCCCCTTCCCTTATCCCTTCCTATATAGAAATGTCTTTAAAAAGGAAATTACACTGTGAAAATTTGCATGTTTTTTCTATGGTTTATGTAATTGTTTCGGAGTTTTTTGGGGTGTAGGGGCTGAGGTCTCAAATGGCTTTCCCAGGATCATACAGCTTGTAAGCATCTGAGGTCAAATTTGAACTCAATTCCTCCTGACTCCAGACCCAGTGTTCTATTCACTGTACTACCTATATGCTCCTGGTTTTTGTAATTTTTCTTAAATAATTTCACATAGATATACTGGTCTCAACTAGATTTTATGCATATCAAGAAAACACATATTTTTCTATCTTCTTATACCATTTATTATGCTAATCCCAATTAGTGTGAACAATAAATCCTCTGCAGTGGCTACATATATTTAAATCCACACTTTTGGAAGTCACGATTATATAAATTAGGTAATTTATTCTAGCCCAATAAAAATATGCAGTGTGCATTTAGGTAATATGACCCTACCTACCTTGGGAATTTGTTATGAGCATTAATTTGGGACCCTCATAAAGTAAGCATTCAGATGTATTACTAGATGACTAATATATACAACATGAAACTGAACATTCCATAGATTTTGGAATCACCAAAGAGTGATATTTGTAGCAGGAGATGTTGCCAGAGACCAATGTGCTTCATAGCTGAAAGAATTGGGAGAGGAGGAAACTCAAGACAGCAGTAAGAAAAAGTGAATATAATCCCTCTCACTCATATTTGATTTTTGAAATAGTCCTTCTGAGAATGTTGTCTAGTTCCAGATGTTCCTTTTGCTTAAGGATCTCATGGCCAGTGATCTTTTGTCTTCATCCCAAGAAAATATAACTATCTGAAGTTATTTTCATTGAGTTGTTTCAGCCATATCTGATCATTGTGATCCCATTTGGGATTTTCTTGGGAAGGATACTGGGCTGGTTTGTCATTTCCTTCTCCAGATCATTTTACAGATGAGGGAACTGAAGGAAACAGGGTTAATTGGCTTTTAACAGATGAAGATAGTAAGTATTTTGCTCCAAGAGATGCAGCTAACAAAGAACAAAGCCAAGATCTCAAATTCGGGTGATATTTCCCTGTGTCTAAGATTCTGTCCTCTATACGATGTTGTCTTTGTCCAGTGGTAGCCAGGTGCCCAGAGTCATTTCTATTTTTAGTCCTTCAAATAAAAATACTCTACTTGGATTGGAATGTTTTTCATTATGAGTAAAATAGCCTAAACCCCTTATTTGTTTTTAATTTTGATAGTATTTAAAGTCCAGGTGTGATATTTTTCTGTATAAAAGAGTAAATTCAGGATTGTGAGCCTTAGTTTCTAAGCACCAGTTCATAATTTCTGGTTTTAGAGGTTACATAGAAGTGTAAATACCTTGTTTCCCATGTTTACATATTCTTTGTGAGTCAGAAGCAGAATTTGAATCTAGGACTTCCTGATTCTAAAGCCAATCCTCTATCTAATATTGTTTCTTTTCCTGTCTCAAAAATCACTCAAAAAATAGTCAACCTCAATTTTATCAACAGCTTTCAGCTTAAATTGCCTAGGTTATCAATTCATTTGCCCAAAATGAAGAAGTAAATAAATCTTTCATAAGGATGACATGTTTTCCCAACTCCTCCATCATCTCATTTCATAGTGTTCTTATCTCTTATTCTTAAGAGCACTACAGAAAAGAATAGGAAGAATCTTAATGGGCAAAAAACAATGCAATCTAAAGAATAGACCTTCAAATTTAACCTTACCAATAACAAACAGGTATTATACTTTTCATGCCCAAATACTGCTCAAGTATCCCAGTAATAAAAGCCACTGAGAAGAGAAATGAAGATGTTCTGTTTGCCTGATTATTTCAACTATGAAAAAGAAATCACTTAAATCTACATACTGAATGGAAATGTAGTTTGACTGCAGAAAATACTTGTGAATGCCCTCGTGCTTCAGACAGACACTGCGGTGAAATTTGCCCAGTTAACAAAAGAGCTGCATACACTAAACACAGGCAAAAATACACCCTCTTCATTACAGTGTTGAAAATTAATTCCTTGCCCAAGAGGCATTCGTTGGTCCCACAGTGAAAACTATGCTTATTCTCCAGGGAACGCTGAAATTATCTACAGATGCTCTCTCATGAATTAAGCCTATTATTGAATGTTTGCCATTTCTAAATAGAAATCTAGCAAAATCAGGGGCACAGGCTGGGATCTGAACAGGACGATAAATTAGGCTGGATTATACTATGGTAAAACAGGTGGAATAAATTGAGGCTTTTTGTAGCTTGTGAAGGCATAGTATTTACTTGGGGAGCTACATAATAGAAATTCAAACATACCAACATCCACCCACATATTTCTGTAGTCATTGTGCCTAACGAATTTGAATTTATGGAGAACAAGTAGAATGTGGTTTCCCTACTTAACATATTTTTGGAAGCCAGTGTTTTAATAAATGCAAAGAGAAGCAGAAGGGAAGACAATTTCCACCAGGCATTTAAAGATACATGTGTCATCTTTTAGCATGTTTGCTGCTGTGGAAGTTACGCTGCACCCCTCCCTCCCTAAACCCCTTTAGGGGTTTGCTGGAGAACAATTATTAAAGTTTCAGCGTGAGCATTTACACCTCAGAAATCAGCAAAGCTACAAATCAGAGCTTGATTTAATGTTTTACTGATTGTCTAGACTTAAGAAAGTGATGGGAGAAATGTCGATAATGCAAATTAAATTTAAAAGTGTTTTTGCAAGTTATTTTTTTCTTTTCTTTCCTTCCTCCTTCTCTCCCATTCTCCCTCCCTCCCCCCTCCTTCCCTTCCTTCCTTCCTTCCTTCCTTCCTTCCTTCCTTCCTTTTTTCCTTCCTTCCTTCCTTCCTTTTTTTCCTTCCTTCGTTCCTTTTTTCCTTCCTTCCTTTTTATTCTTTTTTCTTTCTTTTTTCCTTTCATTCATTCATTCTTTCTTTCTCTATTTATTTATTTATTTTTTGCAAGTCAGTACATAAACACTCACCAGCACATTCACCCCAATGTATTACTAAGTTTTCCTTTATTCAAAGGATAGTACAACATAGGAAGAACATTGGGTCATAAGGGGAAAGTAGCATAGATTTATAGCTGGTAAAGACTTCAGTGACCATCTAGTTAATGTTACAGTTAAGGGACTAAAATCCAAGGATTTAAATGATTTGTCCAGAGACATACAAGTAATATGTTCTAGGGGCTTTGCTTATAGAGCTGAAAGAGACCTCAGAATCCATCTAGTTCAACACACACACACACACACACACACACACACACACACACACACACGAATCTCTTTTACCACATTCCCAGCTGAAAGCCATCCAGCTTCCTGAAGATTTCCTGTGAGGAAGAATCCTCTTCCTCTCTTATCAGCCCATTTTCTTCTGGAGAGCTCAAGTTGTTAAGAAGTTTTTCCTTACATCAAGATTAAATCTCTTCTCTGTACCTGCCACTCATGACTCTTAGGTCTGCCCAATGGGATGAGCAGAACAAACCAACTTTTTCTTCTACATGACAATCTTTCAAATAATTGAAGGCAGCTATCTTGTCTCTGCCTAAATCTTCTCTTCTTCAGGATAAATACCCATAGTTCTTTCAGACAACATTCATATTGCTTGATCTTGCAGCCCTTTGAGATACTGATATCCTTACTCAGTGTTCTCTTCAGCTTATCAATTTACATCCTAAAAAGTTCTAACTACCATATTGCTAGAGCAATGCTTTCAAACAGAACTCAGTCAGTGTTCTTTTCCAATAGAAATATAACCCAAATTGTCTGTGTCTAAATAACCTATCTCTAAGATAAACCATACAATAATGATGTTACATTAGCTCTTTCAATCAAAAGTTATTTGTATTCAAAATAACAAATTATCTCAAAGATACAAGATAGCTATACAATTGGGCTCAAAGTTTATGGAAGACTGCATAATTTTACAAGTCATAAAAATCTAATATGTTTATTATGCCTATATATGCACAGTGGGTGTGAGAAAATTTAGGACCTAAAAGTCCATGCACTATTTTATGTTTTTGCAATGTAGAACGTGATCTTTTGAGCATATCTAATTCTACTATGTGTGTATCAATACATCTTAAGTCAAATTTTTCATTAGTTTCACAGATCAGAATTATATGTATATGGCACTAGAAGATGAAGAAACAGATAATATTCATTAATAAGAAAAAATAATGACAATATCATATAATACTTATATATACCAAACAGATGGCACAGTAGATAGCATGGTGGGCCTTGAATCAAGAAGACTCATTTCCTCAAATGTCTAAATCTGAACTCAGATACTAGCTATGTGACACTAGGCAAGTCATTTAATTCTGTTTGCCTCAGTTTCCACATCTATAAAATAAGCTAAAGAAGGAAATGGCAAACTACTCAAATGTCTTTGCCAAGAAAGCCCCAAAAAGAAAACCAATTAGATGTGGCTGAAAAACAACTGAACAACAGCATATAAACCTAAAAGTTTACAAAGTTTTTAGTATATTATTTTAAATGACTTCTCACAACAATAGGTAAATGCTATTATTATCCCCACTTTGCTGATGAGGAAAATGAGACAAAGAGAGGTTAAGTAATTTTTCCAGGGAAGTCAGTGTATATTTGACATTTTAGTGGAACAAATTTGACATCAAAAAGGCACCATGATTCAGACCAAAGTAATTATATTGATGAATACCATGGTCATGAGATTGGATGTGACTTTAGTATTTTCAGCTTCCAATTCTGAAAGAAATGGCTAATAAATCTCTGGCTTTTTAATGCCAAGAGAAAGACATGAAAAGGAGACCTATGTTCACTAAAAATGTGTGACTTAAAGAGTGTCCAGTGAAAAGTCCAAATTGAAAAGAAATTCCTCATACTGTGGATGATGAGATCTTCCCCAATGTTGGGTTCACAGACAACAAATGGGAAATGTTTTCAGTGACCCCAAATTTCTCCTTGAAACAAAACACTTCCTTTTCAAAAGAAATTCAAAAGAATATTCTCACAGTGATGTTGTTTGGCTAAAAGTCATGAATTGCCCCTGTCTCTGAGTCTTGAAATATTTCGGTTTTTAGGTAAGTTTCCTCTCTGACATTCTAGGTAATATCAAATGAGCAAAAATAAGGCTCTGGTAACTATGCTTTTGATATGCTGTGAGTCTGGAACCACTCAAGGTATATCATTTGTAAAGATATAGCCACCAGAAAGGAGTAGAAGTTACCATATTATACAGTAACTGACTGTGTTCTTAAGGTGCTGAATAAGCCCTCAGTTAATGATAATAGAAAGCACAGAGGACAGAACCCTGGACCTGGAGTCAGGAAAAAAAGAGTTCATATCTCCCTTTAGACATTTACTAGCTGTGTGACACTAAGCAAGTCACTTAAACTCTGTTTCCTCATCTTTAAAATGAGGATAATAATAGCACCTACTTCCCAGGGTTCTTGAAAGGACCAAATGAGATAATGGTTGCAAAGAGTTTAACACAGTGTCTGGAACATAGTAAGCACTATCTAACCATTATGTTATCATTGAGAGTTAAACAATTACTGGATAGTGATCTAACAGAAAGTGATTTTATGGATAAGAAATATATCAAATCTATTTACCCTTATACAATGAAATTTCAATGACAGCATTGAAAACTAGTGTCAATGAACAAATCTTTTTTTTTTTAGTTTTCAATATTCAAGATGTTTTTTAAATAAGATTTTGTGTTCCAAATTTTTAATCTTTTTTCCCTCCCCAAGATGGCAAGAAATCTGATATAGGTGATATAGGTGCAATCAATGAATATATCTCTTGACCCAGATATCCTACTGCTGGCTATAAGTACCACATGAGATCAAAAAAAGATAGAAAGAAAGGTCTTATATTTACCACTATAACAGCTTTTGTACAAGTAAGCCCCGATTAGTACAAAATCTGAAACTTATGTAGGGGCCACATTATTTGAATTTGTACTATATATTTGCATTGGGCTAGTATCAATTACAACATTTTGTATATCATTATAAGTTCAAATACTGAGGATTTGAATAATGGATTCAAATTCAGGGGTCCATTCTTCACACTTACAGGGATCTGGCTAAAGTTGCAAAGAATTGAAAACAAAGTAAATATGCATCAGTTAATGGGAAACTAGACAAATTGTGATACATTAATAAAATGAATATTGCACTCATATTAAACAACGAATACAAAGAAAATAGAGAATCAAAGAAAGATTTATAAAAACTGATGCAAAGTAATATAAACAGAACCAGGGAAACAATATACATAATAGCTACAGCAATGTAAATTAAAAGAAAAAATGAAAATGAGCATGTTATAATCACCAAGCTTAGCACAGAATAAAAAATGAGAAAATGTACCTACTTAGTTTCATTGCAAAGATATGGGACATTACATAGGCCAAAGGTTCTTTACACTTATTTTGTCATGGACTTCTTTGGCAGTTTGGTGAATCCTATGACCCTTTTCAGAATAATGATTTGTTGTCTAAATTGATAATTTCAGGGCATGGCGAATTTAATTCAGAAATTAGGGGCAAAATATTTTTTTTCCTGCCAAAATTCAAAGTTTTGAACCCTGATGCAGACTATGACTGAGTTGATATGTTAGTTAATTTTACTGGATTTCTCTGTGTGTGTATCTCTGTCTGTCTGTCTGTCTCTCTCTCTCTCTCTCTGTCTCTATTTTTGTCTGTCTCTCTGTGCCTGTCTCTGTTTCTCCATCACTGTCTCTATCTCTCACTCTGTCTCTGTTTTTGTGTGTCTCTCTGTCTTTTTGTCTCTGACTCTGTCTCTGTGTAGTTTTCTCTGTGTCTCTCTGTCCCTATCTGTATCTCTGTCTCTTTCTCACTATCTCTTTGTGTATGTGCTTCTATTTGTGTCTGTGTGTATCTCTGTCTCTCAGTCTTAGTCTCTGGCTCTCTGTCTGTCTCTGGCTCTCTTACTTTCTGCCTCTCTGCCCCACTGTCTCTGTCTGCCTGTCTCTGTCTGTCTTTGCCTGTGTCTCTATCTCTGTCTCTTGTTCTCCTTTGTTATAAAGGAGAGATTAATTCTGAAATAATAGTGATATTTTTTTTAAATGTCAATATTAAAAACACTAGCTACAACCTTGCCAGATGATAACAATGGTAAGGAACACAGTGGCAGGAGACCCCTAAAGATGACTTACTATGATCAGAGCCAAGAGGTCATGGAAACATGAAATCAGTCCCAAAGAGCAGCAAGATTCTCAGGAAGTAGCAACTGCCATCAACTAAAGCACTGGAAATTTTATATAGAATCAATATTAAAGGAACTTCTATTAATTGAAAAAAATAAAAGTTTTAGCTTTAAAAAAAAGAAGGAACTTCTAGTTGCAAGTTTGTCTTTCAGTTCTATGAGTACAAACAAGAAGAAATCCCATCAGCAGCAGCATCTTCAAGTGAAGCTAACAACCTATCATGATAAATGATGCATCATTATGAGGAGAGCTAAAATCTCAAGCAAAATGACAGCTCATTTTTTCATTTATATTCCTTTTAGGAAAGATGTCCAGGAATGGGGAGAGGGAAAGGCTGGGATCTGAGTAATTTTCTTTTTTTTTTTTTAGTCTCCAAGATTTCAGCTTAAAACATGAGAAAATTTTGTAAACCTTAAATGGTATCCCTGAAAAAAAAATTTTCTTTGAAAAAATGTCAGGTCTGAAATAATAGCAATGGCTTCAGGAGGAGACTGAGACACACGAGCAAAACTAATTAGAAAAATGCTTCTACTCTGTCAGATTCTTCTGCCACAAGCCCCTTCTCTACAAAGGCACAAAGAAAACACAATTTTAAATAGAATTTTAAATTTTAATCAAGTTGTTACTGGGCAAAATATCTTTTAATATGAAAAGAATAGAATTTAATTCATATTCTCCTATTATTTCTTTGAGAGCCTTCTCTGTCTCCTGACAAGCATTGCTACAGATAACAAAACCAGCAACAGTGCCACCTTGAGGACTGTCAATCAATTTATGTTTATTATTGTTCACATACAATTCTGGGAGGTATTCCAAAAGAAATAAAAAAAAAAAGATATCGCCTGTCTTTCAGGAGCTTATAAATGAAGAATAATGATAGATGCAATAATACGTAACTAAAAGAAATTTACTATTGGAAAATATATGGAGAGGGGTTATTTATTTTCTATCTAACATTCCCTACTAACACATATTGCTTGACCTTTCTATGCAGCTATAAGAAAGACAATCTGCTATATTCTGAAATGAAAACATCAACATCCATGAAGAAGACATTTTTCCAGAAGGCACATGCCTCACCAACTAGGGTTTTATTTCTGTCTATGTAACTGATTTTTCTGTAATTGCAATATGCTTTCCCTTCCCTCCATAATATGTCCTTCCTCCCCATCCCACCCACCCCCCAAAAAAAGAATTTTTTTTATTTTTAGAAATTAGATTCAAATTTTATTTCCTCCCTCCAAATAATAATTGCTGATGTCACTGAATTTATTTTCTGGGTTATAAATACTATTCCCAACAATCCCTACCAATGCTGACTGACTCTTAATCATCGATATGATGGACCCTCAGCAATAATAGAAAAACTACCTTAGCCTTCAGACATTCCATTTACAAAATAAAAGAACAATGCAAAAATTTCAATTTTCTATTCCAAATGTATAAACAAATAAGATAAAATATCAATAATGTAGAAGATATTCTTCAGGCATTCTGCTTTGCTCAGAAGTCCTGGACATGATGATTGATTCCATGATATTTGCAGTAGACCCCATTACGTGAATACCATTTGGTCATCTCAAAGTTACTTTAGGAGAATGTAATATTTATTGAACAGTCATGTACAGTACTGTGCTATTATTGCAGTAAATGGGTAATTAATATGTGCAAAATGTTTGAGAAGTTATAATAATCAACTTTCTGACACTGAAGTGAAAATTAATATATGTTAGCAAAAAAGCTTTCCATCTCTTCCAGGTAAACACTGCCAAAATGTTATTCTGAAAGGAATTAAATTGTGTATAATAGCATAATCCCTAGTCAAAATACATTATATGGCCAGTGAGAAATCTCCAGAATTATCACTTTTCACGTGCTCATGAAGAAGGTTAGCAGATGCTTGCAACAAGTCTAGATACATGTTATATTTAATTAATGACATTAGAACTTTCCCAAAATAAAGCAAGAGCTTATAAAGCTTGCGACTATATCCATCTATTACTGAACAGAAAAATCCATTTATAGTCTAGTTCATTTATTAGCGTGGTTTCCCTAATTGGTTCCCCATCCAAATACTAACCAGGCATGGTCTTGCTTAATCCTGAGATCAGACAAAATCAGAGAGACATGGCTTTAGACCAAACTTAAATACAAACTTTCCTTTTAATATGTCAATAAATTTATAAGCAACCAAGCCTTAGATTTCTGTTAATAAAGTTTTTTATCATATTTTTTATCTGAAAGGCAAGATATCATACCGAATAAAATACTGGACTTTGAGAGAAGACTTGGACCCTCATTCCACTTATGTCACTTATATGACTTTGTGCAATGTCTCACTTTATCTTAAAATAGGAAGGGGGGATGGTGTCAATGGTTTCTAAGGCTCCTTCCAGTTCTAACTAAATCCATGATCGTTTTTCAAGTTTCTAAGTTATTTACTTGGATGTCTTGTTAAAAACATTTCATTTAGTGGTAAAGTTTTTAAAGACTATTTTTTGTGTATTCCTCTCATATCTAGGGCAGCAATCAGTCTAAAAGCACCCATAAATTGATTTGTGATTGGTTAAAATTATATGTGAACTTCAAACTGCCTTAAATAGAAGCTTGAAAATCTGCCCCCTTGTGCCAGGTAACTGATCACCTGAGTTTTCATCCTGTGCTGCCCACCATATGATTCTGACATAGTATCTAGCCTTGCTTAATGGGCCTGGACCACCATCTAAAAGAATGGCTTGTTGTCTCTAGGACTTAGAACAAAGAAGGTTTACTCTCTTTATCAGACAGTATTCATCTTTCCTCACTCTGTGGCCTGTGTAAACAGTGTGTGTTAAATTGCTTTGGTTTACTAATGTGACAGTTGAACCAGATTTCACCTTCAGTGTTGAGAGTCAGAGCCATCACTGGCGATTGGTAAAGAGGGACTTCATCCAAGAAAACAGCATTGATAGGAATGGGGCAAACATTGAGATCTGCTCCAAAATTATCCTCCAACAGCCTGTTATGTAACTGAAATTCACCCAGGGTCCCATCACAGCAACACAAGTCTCCTGTGCCTGCTTTACCCTCCAAACTCTGTATTAGTAGTAATATAATAGTCATGAAAATGAGGAAGATGATGATGGTGATAATAGTGGAGCTACCTCTTCTCAGAAATACAAGGATCCAAGAAAATTCCAAAGGACAAATGATGAAAAATTCTATCCACAATCAAAAAAAAAGAACTGATGGAGTATGAAGGCAGATCAAAGCATACTATTTTTTCACTTTTTTGTGATTTGAAATTTTTTTGGTCTGTGTCTTCTTTCACATCATGACTAATATGGAAATATGTTTTGCGTGAGTGCACATACATAACCTATATCAAATTGCTTATCATCTCAGGGATGGGTGAGGGAGGGAAACAATTTGGAACTCAAATGTTTTTAAAATGAATGTCAAAAATTGTTCTTACATGTAATTGGGAAAAATAAAATGTTATTAAAAAATTTAATAATAAAATAAATAACAAAATTTTAATAATATTAATAACACATCTATATAGTGCTTTAAAGTTTGTGAAATGTTTTATCCATATTATCGTGTAACTCATTGGTTAAAGTAGAGTTCCTGTCCTAGAGCCAAGAAGACGCATCTTCCTGAGTTTAAATTTGGCTTCAGATACTCACTGTGACCCTGAGCAAGTCATTTAATCCTGTTTGTCTCAGTTTCCTCATCTGTAAAATAAGCTGAAGAAGGAAATGGCAAACATCTCAGTATCTTTGCCAAGAAAACCTCGAATGGGATCACAAACAGTCAGACAAAATTGAGAATGACTCAATAATAACAAAAATATTATCTTGGTTGATCTTAACAAAAATCCTATGAGATGTTATATACATACAATATTCTATGCTTTGTGCCACTTAGAATAAAAAATGAACTTTTGTGGACACCTCTCCCTGGCACAAAGTCATCCATTGTAACACTGCCTTTTTCACCACTTGAACCATTTTGTTTTGTTTTACTAGGGAAAAATGCAAAGTTATATCTCTATTCAGACTGGAAGAATTCTACTTACAAGTAACTTTCGTAAAGAGATATCCTATCACTTCATCATTGTTAGTCAAGGAGAGGTAAGGATTTGAATCACTAGCTAACAACTACAATGAATAGCAAGAGTTCTTTTTTTGTTTTCCAAAAAAAAAAAATCCTACTTTCTGGTCTTTAATATAAATGTACCTGAATTAGAGGCATGAGCATTCCCCCTTTAGGGAGTCTGCCAAAAAGCACAAATCATCACAACTTAGAAATCATGAGAATCTCAACTCTGAAAGCTTGAATTTTGCCACACATTTTTAAAGAGAGCCTATTTTCTAAAAAAGCTGTGTGGGTGGACATGTATATGTTTGTGTGCATTGGTGATGAGCAGGAAGGGATGAAAGATGAAGTTCAAGGCTTTTTACCAAGATAACAAATTGTTGGCATTTAGGGAACATTTTCAAGCAGTAAAGATGATAAAGTCACAGGATGAATAATTGTTGCAATTACCTTAACAGTTAAAGGAGAAAATGAGGGAGGGCAGATGGTTGAAAGAAACAAGGGAAAGAAAATTTTTTATATGTATATGTATATATATATATATATATATATATATGTGTGTGTGTGTGTCATACACATACACATGTGTATATGTACATACACATATATACATGCATGTGAGTATACACATATGTGTGTTTGTTTACATATTCATATCTTATACATATATGATTTGTTCCTCAATTCATTATAAAACAAGACATTTCACCTGACTAAAACATTTGCCTACATTAGAAAATTCTATTTTCAGAGTCCATAGTTTTGTGGGGGGATTTGTTTTAATATTTAGCTTTGTTGTCTTTTGGTAGAAGTGATATTTACCATATAGACTAGTCTTTTTTTCCCATAGAAAGCAGGGAAACCAGACCTCTGTCTTGATTGGTCTTGAAGACTAAGACCAAAGCCACTGATATGACTTTTTGGTCTCTTAAAAAAAAAAAAAAACACGTCATTCCATGAGGAATCAGTGCCCTTTAGACCTGGCACATATCCCCTTACCATGCAAGTCACCATACCCAACATACTCTATAGAACAGACAAATTTCCTGTAGAGATGAAGGGAAACATGAACCAGTGTTGTATATTTCATTTCCTTAGTACCCTTTCCATCATTTGGCTAAAGAAACTTCCCTTTGTTAACTTTTAGATGTATGAATAGCTCATCTCTATCCAATTCAAATCTTAAGCATCAGAATATCCTAAATCAGGCCCAGTCTAAAATGTGTACACATTTAGGTCTAGATATGTATTCAATAAAATTAAATTCCACAAACATTTGTTAGGCAAACATTATGCATAAGGAAAACACTGTGCCTTTTTTCCATAGAGATGCAAAGAAAAAAATTTAAAAATCCCTGTACTCAATGCTTATATTCTTAATGCTGAATTCAGCTTGTAAATAGATAAGTAAATACAATATTACTTGAGGCAGGAGGGAATACTAATAGTTGGGTGACTCGAGATGAGAAATGAAGGGCAAGTAATTCTAGCCAGGGAAATACCCTGAACAAATCACAAAGACAGGAAATAAAATAAGAAGTACTACTGGGGAATTTCAAGAAAGTCAGTTTTACTGGAACATGGAGCTCTTAGGGAAAGAAAATAAGGTGAAATTATTATGGAAAGACATCTTGGACCTAGATTGTGTATGATTTCAAGTTTATATTTTATCTCAGAAATAGGGAGCCAAAGATGGTTCTTGAACAGAGAAAATGGTATGGTTGGCTGGTGCTTTAGTAAAATTATTTTGGCAGCAGTATGGAGGATGAAATAAGAAGAAAGAGACAAGAGATAAGATTAACATTTAGGAAAACTGTAAGAAATAAAGCAAAAACTGATAAAGGACTAAATTTAAATGGTAGTGATGTGAGTAATGAAAAGGAGGTATATACACAAAATCTTAAGGATGGAGAATCATTAAAACTTAGAAACTAATTGATTAGATACAAGGAGAGAGAAAATGTGAAGAACATTATAAATATTATTTATATATACAAATATGTATATGAATATAATGATATATATATGGAATATAGCATAAATCTGTGTTCTTCATTATTTGACAGAGGAACATGTTAAGTCATTTAGAAATCCAGGAAATACTTCTTTCTTCTGAGTCCCCACCAATAACAACTAGAATCCTTCTCACCAGTGAAATAAACAAGAAAATCTGATTAAACAGGTTGTCCAACATCAGTTTGCAACAATAAGTAAGAATAAATTTCTATCCCTCCCTTTAAATATCTGAAGGTAATCAGCACACCTTAGAAATTCCCTGAAGAATATCATGATGATAAAATGAAAGCATTTTGTACTTCTGAAGATTTTTTTCTGTTCACCTGAATTGGATGGCCCTACTACTATTCCAGGACTTATTAGGTGAGGAATGCAATTGGGACATAGAGAAAGGGATGGGAGGAAAAGAAGAGAAAAAAAATTGGAATGAGGGGAAAAAGTATCTCTTTAAAACTTCTCAAATATACTTATTTTTCACTCACTACTCTTCCTAAGTTCATGTTGCTAGCTTTATAGCCAGAGGGTATATAACCTTGCTGACTTTATGGAAGGTTTATGGAAGGGTATAAATAAGCATTCACTGAAGATGTGAAAATCAAGAAATGACGATTAGTCCCAAGGTGCCCTTATGTGTCTGATTAAATAAAAAAGATTTCTGATATAGTGTTGGATGTGTTTGGCTATGTGTAAACTCAGCAAATGGTCATGGGACAAATAAGATGACATATTAAACACTTTTTTCCAGTCTCTAATAACTCTCAAGAAAGAAAAAAAAAATTCCAAAAGAGAATTTTTGTGCCAGATAGAGAGCAACTTGAAGCTTAATTCTTAGAGGAAAAAAGAGAATTACAACAAAGTAAAAGCCTTATGAATTAACTCTAAAGAGTGTTAATCCTTAAAGTGAGTGTTCATTTATCACCACCACCCTGCTCCCAACAACCTCCTTGCTCTTAGGAGAGTCATGCAAATTGACCAAAGGGCTTATATCTATAGCCCAAGTTGGAAATATCACTCCTCCTGCTTCCAGTACTTTGCTGCCACGCTGTCAGTCCCTACTCACCCTTCATTCCTCATCCCAACAGAAAAAGGGAGTAGGGCAAACATTGATTCTGCTCAGACCGTGCAAGGAGTAGGGAAGGAAAATCCGTTGCTTCTTGCTCGCATATCTCTGTGTTAGGGACTCTCAAAATTGTAGAGACTATAAACATTCCTCTCGCTAATGTAAACATGTAAAAATCAACAAATGCTGATTTAGAACAACCAGAGATAGAAATTAAGAGATTCAAAGAGAGTGAGGGAGATAGACAGAGAGATCCAATATGTGTGGCTATGCCGGTCTGAAATAAGATGAATTTAAACCCGGTTGGGTTCTCTTCTATACATATCAGAACCTACATAGGTCAGAAATCCAGACCAATGCACTCTAACTCATATAATATGACCCACTAAAACCACTTTGTAGTTCATTGTAAAGAGTGTATCCAGCAGGAAAGGGGTAGGAGTCAAAGAATGAGCAATGGGGAATATTTTTTAAAAAGCCAAAAAATTCAGGAGGAAAATTCAACAAAAAGTAAGAACACAAGCAAAGAAATCAAATAAACCCCAAGACTAGAAAAGAGAGTTAGCATTAATACCTCAAAGAAAATGCAAATTTTCCTTAAGTATTAAAACCCAAAGGAAAGTGAAACAGTACCTCATAAAATATAGAATACTATGAACTCCCAAGAGAGCATGGAACAGGAAATTCCAAAATAATTCAAATGAATTAATCCTATAAGAAAATAAATGATGAATGAACACCCAAATACTTATATGGATCTGTAAAAGCATAACTTTGGGAGTCCCCTTCAATGAGGTAGATTGCAGTTCATCAATACCTCCTCATCCTGTATGATATTTATCCATATTCAACCAAAAGATTATCACAGGAAGTCCACCCAATGTGCTTGAAATCCTCTTTATTTAGTCCTGACATTGACAAGGGATCATAGAATGCTCTGCCTACCAACCTAATTCTACAATCATGACCAAACCATCTTTTCTTTCTTGTTCTTTCTTGATTGAATGTTAGTCATAATTTAGATCCCTGAACAAGAATATTTTTAAAAGTTGATTAGAAAAAAAATTAATTCAGAAGAGAGAATAACAAATACAAAAAATGTTGAAAGGAAGCAAAATCTGACAGAATAGAACCAAAAGACAACACTGTTATAAAAACACAAAATCTTTTTTTTAAAAAAACCAAAGTGTTGATTTTAATCAGACACAATTTAAGGATCATTACTTTAACTGAAGGTCTCCAAGAAGAACATAGGAAATCAAAAAACTTTAATATTATGATGTAAAAAATAAAAAATCTTCAAATCTCCTCCTCCTTCACATCCCCAACCTAGATACACACACACACACACACACACACACACACACACACACACAACTGTATGTCAAACTCTAAAAGAGATAGCAATTAAATTTAGCAATTTTAATAACAAAAGCAAAAACTTAGGATAGAAAAAAGATTTTCAAATACAAAGTAAAGGAAAATCAATAACACAAGCTTATACACTCACTAAGACCTATAGAAGGGAATAGAATAATATATTCTAAAAAGCAAAGAAACATGAAGTGAAATTCAAGATGACAAACCATGAAAATGTGAGCTTAATCATCAACGAAAAAGATAGACTTTGAATAAAAGAGAGGCATTTGAGGAATCTCATGAGCAGAATTGCAAACTTGCATATCTACTATGTCATACCAATAGTAAATGAGTACAGATTAAATGGAATAATATCAAAATTCATAAAGGAAAAACTAGCTAAATATGTCAGAAGAAATTGATAATGTAACAAAAATGAGGAAGTAAAAATCAGAGATCTTAAGGTTTCTTACTCTGAAATAGACAAATATAACACAACAATATACAAAAATGAAACTGTAGACTGGAACATTACTGTTAGAAAATAGCTTAAAATGTATGGTGCCTTTTAAATGTGATCAAAAAATTAATATTTTGGCATCATTTGACATCTTTATTTAAAAACAAAAAACATTAGGAAACAGAGAATACAGAAATACTAAACATATTCTTTTTAGACCACTATGCAATAAAGATAGTAATCAATACTAGGAGCACAAGTAAAAGACCTAAATGGAGGTTTTTTAACAATGAAAGGATTAATCAGATTGTTAAAGGGGTCCATGACTCATCAAAAAGGTTAAGAATCTCTGTTCTAGTCCAATTCCCTTATTCTGGACAGAAAGTAGGGTCACTGTTCTAGGTAATCTTCCAGGAAGTTATCTATATCAATCCCTTATTTGTTACAAAGAAGACTTTGGAGGTTCAAAGAAGTTAAAGAACTTAGTAATCTTATTTTTTTTCCATAGTATTAGAGGGAGAAGGGTGAATGAGAAGGATCTTTTGAAGACATATTTTAGGCCCTGGAAGGAAAAGCAAAAATTCCAATGAGCTATCACAAGATTTTTCTAAGTAAGGGAAACTGGCTATGGATTTGGATTGGATTTCAATAAGACTGACATCTATATAAGGAATTTTCTCTAGTTTCTTCCTTAATCTATAAACAAGGCGTTCCCTTCCACTACCCCTCCATATCATAGAGTTCTTATCACTCCAAAATGACTGTTCTCCTGGGTCACACCTCCAAGTGGCCATAATTTCACCCAATAAGAAATCCAGGTACAAGCCATCCTCTCTATAATAAATCTTTAAACCATGTCCACATAAACACTACCCAACTTTTATCTGGGTTTGGGAGTCCCAGGTGGGGAGCAGAAACAAAAAAAAAAGAAATTTGAATGAGTTTGGGGGAGTTGTATCACCATTATTTTCAGCTGTTCCTTACTAAAAACATAACTGTGGCTTCTGTCAGTTATTATGGGACAGGGTGACTTAGCGCAACAATGGAAAGAAGTTCCAAACGCAGCCAAGAAGTAGATATGGTCTGGGAGGTCAAATAGACAGTCTGGAAAAATGGATGAGGAAAGAACCCTCTAAAACATTATACTATGAACCTTGCCCCTTAGACTATGATATTTTTTTCTCCAAGATGTTACTAGGTAAGCTAGCATCTCCAATACTGGGTCTCTGGACCCATGAAGGTGATGGGGATGTTGTTTAGGCTGCTCTTCCAATCTTCCCAATACTAGAAGAGATATTGAGGCTCTGTGTACATCTGATGTCTTCAAGTTTCACTTAGCTAGAACTGAGACTTTGGTGATTTGTTTCTCTTTTCACTTAACCATCAGTTTCTTTTTCTACCTCCTTCCCATAAGTGCTTTTAAACTGCTAACAAAACCAAGTTACCCCATATCCAGATATATTTTCCACTTTTTAGTCTTCATCGATTGCAAAGGGAACATGTGTTCCAAGAATCCTAAAGTAATCTGTCTCAGAACACCTATAAATGAGATTCTGTACATGGAACCTGACTAACTAGAATGAGCTCCCCTCCTTAGCTGGGCAGATTCCTCAACATCACTAGAGAGAGGGTTTTGCCCTGAAGAAGAAACCATAGTACATGTTCTAGCTGCCAAAGCTGTAGAGAATGCATAGGTCTTTGTGACTATGTAGAGCATTCTGTAATTATTTCTAATGTCCTGCCTAAAAGTATTTTAAACCTTTTTTGTCACCTGAAACAAAAACACAAAAAACTCAGGGTTTTATATATGTATATATACATATATATATGTAAATATTTTTGGATCTACCTCTATATGTATCCATAGGTCTTTTCCTATCTATCTGTCTCTAGCTATAGATAGTTCTGCAGTTTGAAATAAATGTAGAAAACATTCCAAAAATCTTAGTGCACAAATCACTATTGATCAGAAAAATGCAAATTAAGACAACTCTGAGGTACCACTACACACCAGTCAGATTGGCTAAGATGACAGGAAAAGATAATGGAGAATGTTGGAGGAGATGTGGGAAAACTGGGACACTGATACATTGTTGGTGGAACTGTGAATGGATCCAACCATTCTGGAGAACAATTTGGAACTATGCTCAAAGAGTTATCAAACTGTGCATACCATTTAACCCAGCAGTGTTTCTACTGGGCCTATATCCCAAAGAAATCTTAAAGGAGGAAAAGGACCCCACATGTGCAAAAATGTTTGTGGCAGCCCTTTTTGTAGTGAAACTGAATAGATGCCCATCAATTAGAAAGTGGCTGAATAAATTATGGTATATGAACATTATGGAATATTATTGTTCTCTAAGAAACGACCAGGAGGACGATTTCAGAGAGGCCTGGAGAGACTCACATGAACTGATGCTGAGCGAAATGAGCAGAACCAGGAGATCATTATACACGGCAACAACAATACTATATGACAATCAATTCTGATGGACATGGCTCTCTTCAACAGTGAAATGTTTCAAACCACTTCCAATTGTTCAGTGAAGAAAGCCATATACACCCAGAGAGAGGGATGTGAAATGTGGACCACAACATAACATTTTCATGCTCTCGATTGATGTTTGCTTGCATTGTGTTTCCTTTATCTGATTTTTCTTTCTTGTAGATACGATTTTTCTTGCACAACAATGATAAGTGTGGAAATATGTATATATATATATACACATATATTATATATATATATTCAATTTGTCAAGTATTTTAACATAATTAACATGTAGTGGATATTCTGCCATCTAGGGGAGGGGTGGGGAGTAGGGAGGAAAAATTTGTAACAGAAAGCTTTGTAGGGGTTAATGATGAATTACCCTTACACATGTTTTGCAAATTAAAAAAAAAAAAAAGAAACTACCAGCAGGATGATTTCAGAGAAGCCTGGAGAGACTTGCATGAACTGATCCTGAGTGAAATGAGCAGAAGCAGGAGATCGTTATACATGGCAACAACAAGACTATATGATGATCAATTCTGATGGACATGACTCTCTTCAACAGTGAAATGTTTCAAACCAGTGCCAATTAATTAATATATTTGATATGTACCTGTTTGTATAGCTATGTATGTGAATATATTTCTCATATATGTAAAAATATGTTGTGTGTATTGTTATGTGTACATGTGTACATTTAAGTTCTTTTTATCAGAGTTAAAATATTTTGAATGGATTTTAGAGGGGGAAATGTTTTTTTAATACAAATTAAAAATATCTTGACATTTATTCTGGAAAAAAATATTTTATGACACTTTTTTTAAATTGGAGAAAAACATGCTCTATTAATATTTGCCAAGTTTTCTCAAAGTCTCAGAGTTCTTGGCAATGGATTCATTCATCTTTTGTAAGATTCGGTCAAGGACCCACGGCATGAGACCACACTGCTTTCTTTTTTTAAAATTTTTATGCTGGAAATGCAATCTAATATAAAAAAGTTAGTGGTGTAAGTCTTTCATTTAGTTTTGCTGATACTTCCTCTTTTCCTTTCTTATAGGTATTTTTGTTATAAATATAATTTTAACAAATAATGAATATATGGAACCATTTTAAAACTTAAAAGAATAAACTTCACAATCCTGATATGTCACAATCTATGCATTAGTAGATTCTTCAGTTGTATTGAGTTTCTTCCCTTTCATTTCATTTACAGTTTTGTGAACATCAAAAAAAAGTGAATGAGAAGACAGTGATTTTTTTTAAAGATAACTTATTCATTCTAACATCTCAAATACCAAAAAGAAAGAATAATGAAAGGGAAACCTCTTTTAGATCTTCAGTGTGAAACTCCAGAGCCATGATAAAAAATGCTTATTGCTAGCATCTCTTGAGACCAATGTCTCTTACTTTATAATCAATGCCCCATTTGTGAGGTTTGGCAATCAGTCTCAGTTCAAGGACATAAGTGTCCCTGAGTTATGAGACCTGGTCTTCTACGAAAAAGGTCCTCGGAATAGGGCCAGACTATTGGAACAGTACCCATGATGACATCTGTATTAAAGTTGATGTTATCAATGGAGAGATTGAAGCTAGATTATCTGACTCCAAAGATACAGATTTGCATTTGGGTTGTTTTGTTTTGCTTTTTACCAACATACCATATTACTTTAAAATAGATGCCTTTTCATATGTAATGGAGACAAACTAAAACCATTCCCAATCAGATCAGGAGTGAAACAAGGCTGCCTACTGTCACCATTACTATTTAATATTGTATTAGAAATGTTAGCTTTAGCAATAAGAGAATAAAAAGAGATAAAAGGAATCAGAGTAAGTAATGAAGAAACCAAATTATCACTCTTTGCAGATGACATGATGGTATACTTAGAGAACCCTAGAGACTCAACTAAAAAACTACTAGAAACAATTCAGAACTTCAGCAAAGTGGCAGGATTCAAAATTAATCCACATAAATCATCAGCATTTTTATATATTACCAACGAAGTTCAGCAGCAAGAGATACAAAAAGAAATTCCATTCCAAATAGCAGATGATAGGATAAAATATTTGGGAATCTATCTGCCAAGGAAAAGTCAGAAACTATACGAACTAAATTACAAAACACTTTCCACACAAATAAAATCAGACCTAATCAATTGGAAAAATATTAAGTGCTCATGGGTAGGCAGAGCGAACATAAAAAAATTACAATACTACCCAAACTAATCTACTTATTTAGTGCCATACCAATCAAAGTCCCAAGAAATTATTTTACAGATCTAGAAAAAATAGTAGCAAAGTTCATTTGGAAGAACAAAAGCTCAAGGATTTCAAGGGGATTAATGAAAAAAAGGCAGATGAAGGTGTCCTTGCTGTACCAGATCTAAAACTATATTATAGAGCAGCGGTCATCAAAACCGTTTGGTACTGGCTAAGAAATAGAGCAGTCGATCAGTGGCACAGGATAGGTTATCAGGACAACCTAGGCAATAACCTTAACAATCTAGTATTCGATAAACCCAAAGACCCCAGTTTTTGGGATAAATACTCACTATTCAGCAAAAACTGCTGGGAAAATTGGAAACTAGTGTGGAAGAAATTAGGACTTGACCCATACCTAACACCACATACCAAGATAAGATCTAAATGGGTTCCTGATCTAGATATAAAGAGGGACTTTGTAAGCAAGTTAGAGGAACGTAATATAGTTTATCTCTCAGACCTGTGGAGATGGAATAAATTTATGTCCAAAGAAGACCTGGAACTCCTAATTGAACACCAGATGGATAATTTTGATTATATTAAGTTAAAAAGTTTCTGTACAAACAAAACAAATGCAGAGAAGATTAGGAGGGAAGCATCAAATTGGGAAATCATCTTTACATTTAATGGTTCT
>JAJPUD010015526.1:0-37100 GCA_023553655.1 Myrmecobius fasciatus | reverse complement strand
ACACAAGATCCCTTTGGGGTCAACACATCTAATAGATAATCTAATTCCACAGAAAAACCAAGAAAAACATAAAGAGAATATTCACTTTAAAACTTAGCAACAGGTTCCTTTAAATACCAATTCCTCACTCGTACCCCCACTCCACCATGTATTTAAAATATAACTACCCCCCCAAAAATTGTTATTTATACATAATTTTTGTCTATTGCACAGAGGGTGATGAAACTTTGCCAATGAAAATCTGGGGTACATCTGGAAGGTCAATGGTACAAAGAACTCCCAAAGGAGAAAACTCCTTCTACAATATAGATAGCTATCACCTCTGGAATTTGTCGTTTAGACTTGAAGAACCGCTTAAATCACTGAGAGAGCAAGTGATCTGCCTGAAGACATACAGTACCCAAGGCAGCAACAGAACCCAGAACTTCCCAGTTCCTCTGCCTTCTTTCTATCCATTGTTGTTGTTCGGTCACATCTAACTCTTCGTGGTGCCATTTGGGGCTTTCTCGGCAAAGATACTGGAGTGTTTGCCATTTTCTTCTCCAGCTCATTTTACAGATAAGGAAACTGAGGCAAAGAGGGTTAAATAACTTACGCAGGGTCACACAGCTAGTAAGGGTCTGAGGTCAGATTTGAACTCAGGAAGATGAGGTTTGCTGACTCTGGGCAGGCAGTCTATACACTGCACCACCTAGTGGTCTTTTCTATCCATTACAGTATTTTTTTTTTTTTTGCTTTTTGCTGAGGCAATGGGGGTTAAGTGACTTGCCCAGGGTCACACAGCTAGGAAGTGTCTGAGATCAGATTTGAACTCAGGTCCTCCTGACTTCAGGGTTGGTGCTCTAACCACTGCACCACCTAGATGCCCAGTATTTTTTTTTTTAAACTCAATTTTTTTCCCATTAAGTTATGAAATTCTTCTTTTTAATTAAAGCTTTTTATTTTCACAACACATGCATGGACAATTCTTCATCATTAACCCTTGCAAAACCTTGTGTTCCAATTTCCCCCCCTAACCTCTCCCCTAAATTACCCCACCCATAGACTCTGGACACCAAATTCTTTATGGGATTCTCTAATCTCATCCACAAAATCAGGAGGTATTTCTTTTTCTTTAAAGTGATTATTTTGGAATGAAATTTAAGTCTTCAAAACAGGAATTTTCTAGGAATTAAATATTTGGGTTAATATAATACTCTAAATCACCAAATCCTTTTCTATTTCAGCCTCTTTTTTGACTGAATAGCCTTTATAAACAATAATTACTCTGGAAAAAGACAAGCAACACCATCTTCAAAAAGAGAAGGGAACACAAATTGGCAAACTGTGGAGTGATCCTGGTTTCAAATGCTGGCAAAATTCTAGGCCGCATTGTGAAAAGGATAAGTCAAAGGGAAGACCGGTAGGAGCAGAGAAGTAGTGATGAAGGCAGAACCAGAAGGAAAATATTCATAATTAATTACAGCGGCATAAACAAAAACATTGCTACAAGAACTCCAAAGTCAATCTGGGCCCTAGCAAAAAGATAGGGAAAAATGCTGACCTCTTTGTCAGAGGAGGAAAAACTATCAACCGCCCTGCCAATCTCTCTCAAGTGCCCAGTGGATGCTGCTGCCCGTTTCAACTATCAGATTTTCTTTGTATGAGGGAGGATATACTGGGCTAAGTGTATAACGATAAAGCTTTACGAATATATCAGACCAGTTTCCTCCCATGTTAAATACAATATTCTGGGGATAACTGGATTTTTCTTTGAAAATTTTTCTTTTGAAAATTCAATTTTTTTTCCTTTTGATTTGATTTTTCTTGTACAGGTTGATAATTGTGGAAATATGTATAGGAGAATGGCACATGTTTAATCTATATTAAATTACTTGCAGTCTAGGGAAGAGAGTGGGAGGAAGAAGAGAGGAAAATTTGGGACGCAAGATTTTGCAAGGGTGAATGTTGAAAATTATCTATGAAGATGTTTTGAAAATAAAAAGCTTTAATAATAAAATTTTTTTAAAAGAAAATTATAATTGCAGTTTCAGGATCTTAGTTATCACCTAAGAAGACCCTCAAGGAGAAGAAGGAGCCAACCCACCCCATCCTGGGGCAGTTCTTGAGGTGAGGAAGTGCTTCCTAACATCAGACCACAGCCAAGATCAGACACAGTGACAGAATCACTGATCAATGCCCACTGAGGAAATGCCCTCCAGACAGCATACCCTAAAGTCCTGGAGGGTTGCCCTGAGAAACTGCCAGACTAAATGACCGGCAGCAAGAGGAAGAGGTGGAACTCAAACCCAGATTTTCCTGTCATTTCTGTTCTTGTTCTGTCATGCACTTGTTCTAACCAAGTGGGTTTTACAAATTACTCCATCCCAAAGTGATTTTTAGCTGGCAGGGAATCAGCCTTTGAGTGGCTCCATATCTAAGGCATGTCCCAGGGCTCTGGGGCCTGCTCATCCCCACAGGGGAAGGGAGCACAAGCTAGAAGCACACACTGACCCGCCCAGGGGCTTCCTCCAGGGTCCTGCCCTCACCAGCTAGAAAGAGTCACTTCTCTATCTGGGATATCCAAATAAAACAGAAGAGGATTCAGAAGGAAATGGGGGGAGGGTCCCCTGTCAGACAGAGGGGCCAATAGCAGCCTTTCCCATGGCCAAGTTCTGCCTTTCTCCAATGGCTAGGGTCTTCTCTCTGCAATTAGTTTCTACTCATATTGTTTTCACTTGCATGCAACAAGTTTTTTCCCACGTTGCCTATGGGCAGCTGGATGGCCCAATGGGTATAGCACTTTACTTGGAACCAGGAAGACCAGAATTTGAAATCTGCCTCAAACACATATCAGCTGTGTGATCCTGAGCAAGTCACCTACATAGTCTGTAAAATGAGAGCAATAATGGCACCTCCCTGCTATCTCCAAGGGGATACCACGTGAAACTCTAAAAACACTCCATAACCGTCAGCTACTGTGATAGGCCACTGTAACAGGATAACGCCTGGGTTCAGAATGGTGGATGGCAGCAGTTTGAAAGGGAAGGATGGAAATAAAAAAGTATGAGTTAAAAAAGAGACCGGGCTGGTTCTAGGGTGAGAGTTCAGGACATGAGGGACAACATCCCCCATGCTCCAAAGGCTAGCTCTGCGGTTAGGAGAAAGCCAAGAATGCCCTGGCACATCAGACAAATCCTCGGCGATCAAGAGGGGAGAAGATTCCTTCTTTGGAGGCTGGACTGCCACTGAGCTGGTGGGTTTACTCAGGCCTGTATACCCTGGGCAAACTCAAGAAGACCTGAATTCAAATCCAACCTCAAGCATTTACTATCTTCAGGATCCTCGGCAAAACACATGGTGACTCTCTGCCTCGGTTTCTTCATCTGTAAAATGAAGGTAAGAATATCACCAACTTCAAAGGGTTGTTTTCCTGGGATGAAATATGATCATGTTTGCTAAGTGCCTTGTGATTCTTAAAAGCGCTACAGAAATGTCAGCTGTTACAATTATTATTATTATATCATCATCATCATCATCGCATTTCTTGAATTTTGTGGTTTTGAGGTACAAGCTAATAAAATGCGTTTCCAGATCCAAGACGTATAAAATGCCTAAAGATATTTCTTGGTTTATTTTTGGAGGCAGGATGATAAAATGGATAGAGGTTCAGTGGGGAAGACCCGAGACCCGGGTTCAAATGCTCCTCTGACACTTGCTGGAGGAGGGGAACAAAGGCAAACCACACAATGTCATCTCTCGGGGGCTATAAATTAGACTCCTTGCCATCTGTCCTAGAGAAGATAGTCCCATATGGGGCCAGGTCCCATCAAAGAAATCATCGCACAACTAGACTTTGTGTCAATAGTCTCTCAGTCTCTCCCACCTCAGTTTCCTCACCTGGAAAGTGGGGATAATGCCTCCTTCAGACTCCACCTCACAGCTCCAAAGGAGTTCTGGGAACATTAAAGCAGCCAATAAATGTCGGCCATCACTGTGGCCGCTGATGGTTTTCTCTCCTTAAAGAGAGCCAGTCTTCAGTCCTCCTGTTGTTTGTATTTTAGCCATGAAAAACCCAGCAACAACCTTACTGAGCAGGGAGGGAGGGAAGGAAGGGAGAGAGTAAAAGAAAAAGGAAGGGAAGGAAGGAGGGAGGGAAGGGAGGAAAGGAAGGGAGAGAATGAAGAAAAAGGGAGGGAAGGAAGGAGGGAGTGAAGGGAAGGAAGGAAGGGAGAGAGTAAAGGAAAAAGGAAGGGAAGGAAGGAGGGAGGGAAGGAAGTGAGAGAATAAAGGAAAAAGGGAAGGAAGGAAGGGAGAGAGTAAAAGAAAAATGGAGGGAGGGAGAGAGTAAAAAGGGAGAGAAGAAGGGAGGAAGGGAAAAAGGGAGGGAGGGAGGGAGAAGAGTGATTGAGCACTTACTAGTGATAGGCAGCCCATTAAGGGTGCCTGAACAGGGATCTAAGCCCAGGCGTCCAGAAGCACATATACTGCAATCCATAGACAGAAGGAGTGGCCAGGGGAGGGGAGAGTCTTCCCAGAGGAGACAGCACTGGGGGAGGCCCAGAAGAGAAGGAGCTGGTCTAGCCTGCTGCTATGGGCCTCCCTAACTCAATGAGTTTGTTCTCACTCCCATCAAAACAATTCCAAAGCTTAAGAGGTTAACTCCTCCTCCCCCTCATCATCCCTTAGCCCTGCCCTAGAGCATCAATGGGGATAAAATACAGATGTAGACCATTTAAGAAAAGTATGGTGAAGTATTGATGAAGCACCTACTATGTGCCAGGCACTGCTAAGCATTAAGAATACAAAGGTAAAAAGTCAATCGCTTCCCTCAAAGAGGAGACAACCAAGGGACCAAGTGCAGATGATGGGAACACAAGGGAAGCTG
The DNA here is from genome assembly GCA_023553655.1 of Myrmecobius fasciatus. Classification (NCBI taxonomy): domain Eukaryota; kingdom Metazoa; phylum Chordata; class Mammalia; order Dasyuromorphia; family Myrmecobiidae; genus Myrmecobius; species Myrmecobius fasciatus. The sequence continues at coordinate 32,233 of JAJPUD010015526.1, read as the reverse complement.
GAGATTGTTATTACTAAGAGAGGGAAGGCATCATCATTAAGGGAGAACAGGAAGGGTCTCCTGCAGAACATAGGATTTAGCACGGACTTGAGGGTCAGTGGAACATCAAAGGTAAAGAGGAAAAAAATTTCAAGCATGGAAGGGAAAGGGGGAATAAATAAGCATTTATTAAGCACCTACTGTGTGCCAGGCACTGCACTAAGCCCTTTACAAATATCATCTCATTTGGTCCTCCCAACAGCTCTGGGAGGGAGCCGCTGATATGATTACCCCAATTTACAACTGAGGAAAATGAGACAGATGTAAAGTCATTTGCCCGGGATCAAACCACTAGTGAATTGAAGAAGCTGGATTTGAATCCAAGTCCTTCTGGCCCCGGTCCACCACACTCCATGGCAGGCAGCCTGTGCAAAGCTGAGAAAGCGGAGGTCATGGGAGGAAGAGCAACAAGAGGCCCATTTGGCTGGCCTGCAGAGGTAATAAGGCTGGGAGGGGACGCTGGGGTCAGGTTCCAGAAGGGCTTTAAATGCCCCTTCCCCATGATCAGGAAGGGAGGCCTCCCCAGAAAGGTTCCCTTCCACCCCTGGAGTTCAGGACTGAATCACGTTTTCGAAAACAATATAACAAAATGTTGGGGAAACACTCCACCCCCGATCTGGGCTTGGAACAGCAAACCAGAAACATGGCTCTTTCATCCGTGGCCAGCGGCTCCACACAATCGGCCCATTGTTTCTGTCTTCCTAAGCAGCATGTAGGAGGCTGGGGAAAAAAACGTCCCCCAGCTCAGTTGGGGGCCGGCCACCCGGCTCAAGCAGCCCCCCGGCTCCCAATCCTCTCAGAAAAATGCCAACCATAGCAGGCCCCCCAGAACTGGGTGGGACTGATGGGCAAAGGATTCAAGGGCCACTCGGACGCAGCAGCAGAGTCTAATCATTTGTTATCATGGAACCCTACGCCAGGATGCCAAGAGCCACTTCCTTGCCTTGGTAATGCAGCTTGGGGCAGAGAAACAGTCGATCCCCTCAAAATCGGAGAACCTGGGTTCAGCCCCTGTCGAGGGGCAGCACTTGTGACATAAGTCTGTCAGGAATCAAGCAGGGGGCTGGACAGCACAGTCTCTTTTGGCTCCAAATCTGCAACCCTCAAGCTCCTCATCTGCAAATGGTTTATCAGCACAGAGACAACTGCCTGAGAAATTATTAAATATCACAGGAAAACACACAGAGAAAGCCGAGTCATAGCAGATCAGGAGAAGCCAGGGAGAGCCCGGCACACAAAGGTCAGGTAACCCTGGGCAAAGCCCCTGCCCTCCTCTGAGTCTCTCGCTGAGATGCAAAGGAAGCTGTAAAGAACACAAGTAACTGGCCATGTTCTCCACACCAAGAGAAGAGCAGGTCCAATCGAACAGGCCGGCACCTCTCCAGAGGGCCGAGAGCTTCTCAGTAAACTCCATCCCCAGAGATTCGAAGATAAGATAGGAACCACAAGAGCAAACACTTCTCTCCAGAGCCCTCGCCAGTTCATACACAACCACATGAGTCCATAGACACCCTGTGAGGAGGAACATCAGGAGCGATGCCACAGTAACTGTCATAGGCACATGGAAGGCGGGGGCCCAGAGCTAGAACAGAAAATCATCTAGGGCAGAGTTGTCACAACTCTTTGGTCTCAGGAATTCTTTACACTTTTAAAAATGACTGAACACCTCAAAAAAGGGTTTATTTATAAGTGTTAGAGCCAGGGGTCTGCCGGCAAATATTTAACAATCAGCTCTCCAGAAAAAGAACCATACTTAAAATACACTCGTAAGTTTCCCCAGCATTTTTACTAATTTTTCCCATCACTTGAATCTAGGTGATTAACCAAACAAGAAACAAATTCGTTATTTACTGATTTCTAGGAAAATGCTCATAATGAAAATTTTAACAATTAATTCTTGGGGAGTCTATTTGAGCTGGTTCCAACATGCCTCTAATTTTACTACTTTAGGATGCAAAATTTCTTAATATTATGATAAAAAAATATTATTATGGAAAGAGATCCTTTCACAGACACTCCTGAAAGGGTCTTGGGGACCATCAAGCACACTCATCTAAAAGTGCTTCTTTGGGGGCAGCTAGGTGGCGCAGTGGATAGAGCACCAGCCCTGAAGTCAGGAGGACCTGAGTTCAAATCTGGTCTCAAACACTTAATATTCCCTAGCTGTGTGACCCTGGGCAAGTCACTTAACCCCAATTGCCTCAGCAAAAAGCAAAAAAAAAAAAAAAGATAAAAGTGCTTCTTTGATTTGTCATATAATTTATCATATTTAGCATGCATTAGATTACCTGTCATCCAGGGGTGGGGAGTGGGGGGAAGGAGGGGAAAAGCTTGGAACAAAAAAAAAAAAAAAAAAAAGCTTTTGCAAAGGTCAATGTAGAAAAATCACTCACATGTTTTATAAATAAAAAAGCTTTTAATAAATGAATAAATAAAATAAAAATGCTTCTTTTTAGAGATGAGGAAACTGGAGCTCTGAAGTGCACTGACTTGCCTAAGGTCACCCACCCCACCACTAAGAGGCAGAGGTGAGATTATTCCAAAGTCAGAGCTCTTTCCACTGCTCCCATCAAATCAGGGCAGTTCGAAGGCCCAGGGGTCAGGCCTATGAAGGAACGTCCCACCCACCACCCTTCTGGAAGTGACTGCTCAAGGGGAGTAAATATTAGGCCTGATCAAATGCTGTCTTGAGAAAACACAAAACTCTTAACCCCAATTGCCTCGGCAAAAAATAAATTCATTAAAAAAAAAAAAGGGAAAAAAAAGCACAAAACAATTGTTCTACTCCTTGGCTGGTGGGAGGTACAATCTACTAAGAGGACTTTGAGAAAGGACACGCCTGGAAAAAAGGGAGGAGTCAGATGGAGGAAGGTCACAGACTCACAAGTTTGCATTTTGTCTTAAAAGCTCTTGGGCCTCAGTTTCTCCATCTGTAAAATGGGAGGATCATACTATACTCTCCATAGTCCCTACCATCTCCAACCTATGATCCTATCATTATCCCACGAACCAATGTTTCTCAAATTATATTGGAAGGAAGGACCCCTGAAATCTCCCCAAGTTTGTTTGCTTATTTGTTTTAAAAGAGTCTTATCGTGTTTGTTCAAAGGCATTAATAATAACTATGGAGGATTTTACTACCAGGATTCGGCTTAGTTTTGCTTAAACTAAAGGATTCTCCCCCATGGGTGCACCAGTGCAGGCTTCTGGGAAGGGACATTTCCCTGTATCTCAGGAAGGTATTAGCCATCATATGGAGAAGAGAAGACTCAATTCAGAGAGATTAACCCAGGAGACTATTACAGTAGAGTAAGGGGAGCCCGAACCCAGACCACGGCAGTCTTGTGGGGGAGGGAAAGAATGCTGTGTTCAGCCCTTTAAAACACCACTGAGCTAGGGGCAGCTAGGTGGCGCAGTGGATAGAGCACCAGCCCTGAAGTCAGGAGGACCTGAGTTCAAATCTGATCTCAGACACTTGCCACTTCCTAGCTGTGTGACCCTGGGCAAGTCATTTAACCCCAATTGTCTCAGCAAAAACAAAACAAACAAGCAAACAATAAAATATTGTGAGAACAGTATTTAAATAATTAAAATAAAATATTATTTAATATTTAATAATATAAAATATTATATATTAAATAAATTAAAAACAATCAAAAAAGCTGAGGAACCCAAGAGATGATCCCATTAAAAAACTCCAGTCTCCTGACAAACATTTGTCAAGTGCTTTCCCATGTCCCAGGGACGATGCTAAGGGCTAAGTCCACAAATAAACATCATATAAATGACACTCTATAAATATGGATTTTCTATTTTGAGGAAGCTCCATGGCCAAGATCGGTGATGGTGACGGCACTAGAACTGGAATTCTGCCTCAAACATGGCTGGGTGATACTAGGCAAGGCCCTTCACAGCTTCCTGACTCAGTCTGCCCATCTGTAAAATAGGGAGAATACTTAGTGGCTAGCACCCAGGGCTCCTGCAAGGATCAAAGGCCCTCTGAAAAACACCTCCAAAGCCTTCAAGTGCTCCAAAAATGGCAGCTCTTGGTTTTTTCACCTATCTACCCAAGCTACCATTTATTAATAATATTCACAAGTTTATTAAGCGGCACCATGAGTCATCCAAGAAAGGAGAGGTTCCCTGTCAGAGAGCCGGCCGCCCGGCTCAAGCAGGACTGCTCCAAGGTCTCCTCAAGACCCTCAGGAGACAAAGAATCAGTGAAAACAATCCCTGACTTCAGAGGGTGTCCATTGTAACTGGAAAACAAATAGATAAGAAGAGCGGGCAAGGCTTACAGCTCCTTTTGTATCTCCATATTCTTTTATCCTCCTGACACCCCCAGGAGGCGGGCATTACTATGATTCCCATTTAACAGGTAAGGAAACTGAGGCTGATAAAAGTTTGGGGCTCACACAGTCCCACAGAGTTACTATGGGATTCCAGGGCTTTTTAGGGGGGAAGAAGGCAACTCATGAAGGGGAGAAGAGCCTGATGGGGAGAGCACAGTAATGGCCTCCCTTTGACTGAATACAACTCTGAGAAAAACCAAGCACTGGAGGAGCCCTAAGTCAGGAGGGAGCCCAATAGAGGCATGAAGGACAGTCTTGGGAAACCGAGTCTCAGTGAGGAATGGCTGTTCAGTGGGGTCAGATGGTAGAGCTGCAAAGGGGAGGGAATACAGAAACAGCTGGCATGAAGTGGCCAGAACTTTGGGCTCTGGAATCAGGAAGAGACCCTTTGACACTTCATGGCTGTGGGACCCTCTGTTTGCCTCAGTTTCCTCAACTGTAAAATGGGGGTCATAATAGGGGAAGCTAGGTGGCGCAGTGGATAGAGCTCTAGCCCTGAAGTCAGGAGGACTTGAGTTCAAATCTGATCTCAGACACTTAACACTTCCTAGCTGTGGGACCCTGGGCAAATCACTTAACCCCAATTGCCTCAGAAAAATAAATAGGGGTCATAAATGGGAGTCTCTCCCCCCCAGAGGTGTTGTAAGGATCAAATGAGGTACACTGTAGGTGCTTCCTAAATGCTTATTCCTTTCCCCTCTTTCCTTGTAGAATAAGCCTAAAAAGGGAGGCGAGAGGCAGGTTATACAGGGCTTTAAACGCCAAGCAGAGTGGCTACATTGGAGAAGCTTGACCAGGATAAAAAGAATATAACATTGTAAAGCAAGTCAATGAGCATTTATTAAGCACCTACTGTGAGCCAGCACTGGGAGCAAGCCCATCCCTTCAAGACCCACACAATCTAACACTGGACAACTTAGGACAGAGTGGAAACAATCACCAAAGGAAAGGCCCCTGGGTGGAGGAGGGTAAGAAAGGAGGAGCTGCTCAATTCAAAGGTCAGAGATAGAGGAAGAAAGTTGGGGGCCAGAGGCTCATTCTCTGCTGTGGAAAGAAATGAAACGGGCCCCTTAGGATCCATGGTGAGCCCCCAGAAAGCCTAGGCCCCCTGGGCCCAGATCTCCTCCTCAGATCCTCTCTCCCAGGCCCAGGCTGAGAAAGGAGGGGGTCCCCTGAGACCCCAGTCTCCTCTCACCAACCCCTACGTCCTGTAGGTCACACTCCTCCTCCTCCCTCCCTCTTTCAATGCTCTCAGTGTTGACGATCTCCTGGGGGAAGCTTAGCGACCCACGGGACTCCTCGCCCACCCAAGTAAGACGGACCCCAGGGACTTGCTCCCCTTTCACCCAGGTGAACGGCAATTCATCCTTGGCAAAGGGCTCCCCCGGAAGTCCATCGAGCTTACCCTGATGGAGCAACTGGCCATCGCCAAGCCACAGCCGCCTAAAAGGCCCTTCCGATCCCTCCCACCCTCTCCTCTCCAGCTCGCGTGACTAGGGCAGGGTCGAGTCCACCCCAACCGGGTCCAGCACAACCTGCTTAGCACCTTCAGCCCCGACGGGAAGCTCTCCCAAGGACCTGTGCCAGCCTACAGGAGGCGGCTACCCGCCCAAACTGAAGGCCCCGGGCTAAGAGCTCGCCCGAGATCCTCGGATAAGCGTTTTATTAGATGTGACCGCAAACATCTCCACCAACTGCCGCCAGTCTTTCCCCAGCAAGACGACTAACCAGAAGCAAGGTGCTCAATTAAAAAAACCATTTCCTAAAATCATCAAAAAGGAGATGCCAGAACTCCCCACGCCCACATTCGTGGCGGGCCACGCTGAGGGGGCCTTTTCCCAGTGCCACAGGGTGAAGAACGGCCGACGCCTCTGAGATACAGATCGATTCTGCTGAACTTTTCGGTTAAAAAGAGCTTTTGTTACAAGGGAGACCTGTCTGGGAAAAGGAGAAACACAGGGGGCAATTGAGGCGATGTGCAAGTAAAATACAGTCGCAAAAATAGACTCTAAAAAATAGATTTTAAAGAAACCCAAAAAACATGAATGAATCAAACAGGGAAGCAGAGGGGGACGTTTTATGAGGATTAAGGGAGAAGCAAGGAGAACAGGCCTGTGAACAAGAGAGACAGAGACAGACAGACAGAAAGACAGAGACAGAGACAGAGAGACAGAGACAGACAGAAAGACAGAGACAGAGACAGAGACAGACAGACAGAGAGACAGAGACAGACAGAAAGACAGAGACAGAGAGACAGAGAGGCAGAGAGATAGAAAGGGGAGGTCAGGCCAGGAGTCCCAGAATCAGTGGAGACCTACCTCAGAGACCTTCCAGCCTCACCCATAACTGAACAAGGGCATCCTCACCCTACCCAGGAGAAGTTGCCTGGGGTGGCAGCTCATGACCCGCAGTCCACATTGGCATCTCTACAGCTTCCACCCCTGAGGTTAAGAAGAATAATGGGAAGCCCTCAGCCTCTTGTGTGCCTGAAGTCAGCTACCGGTCAGCCTCCCCAACCCGGCTTCTCTTCTCCAGCTAAATGTCCTCAGTGGCAAATAACATTAACCAATGGGGTTCCCAAAGGTGTGAAGGTGGGCAGGCCATGGTTAAAGACCGGAGAAGCAGAGAGGGGAAAAAGTCAGTAGGGATGGGGTAGGGAGAGATGGGGGATCAGGAGGGGTGAGAGAGAGAGAGAAACAGAGATGGGATGGAAGAGAAACACAGAGGCAGAGACACAGAGAGAGACAGTCAGAGAGAAAAAGTCAGAGAGACAGAGAGAAAGACAACGACACAAAGAGCGATAGAGTCAGAGAGAAAAAGACAGAGACAGAAACAGAGAGCAACAGAGACAAAGACAGACAGAGAGACAGAGACAGAGAAAAAAAGACAGAGAGACAGAGATGGGATGGAAGAGAGATACAGAGACAGAGTCAGAAAGATAGAGACAGAAAAAGAGAAAGAGAGAAATAGAGAAAAAGACAAAGACAGAGAGACAGAGACGGAGAGACAAAGAAATACAAACTGAGACACTGAGAAAGACAGTCAGAAAAAGACTCCCCTTCAGCTCGCTCTCACCCCACTTGCCTCCACCCGCTCTCCAGTCCAGTCCCAGATTTCTCTCCCTTGGAATCTGGCGCCCCTCCAGCCTCTGGCCTTCAGGAGCGGCTACGGGGGAGGCTCGTGCAGCCGGCGATCCGATGCCCTACGTGTGCCAGGACAAGTGAATCACAGCAGCAGCAGAGAGCTCAGCCTCCCAGAGGGGCTGTTCCCGGTCCCCAAAGAGAAGAGCAGCCAGATGACCCAGAAAACATGGCCTCGATCATGGGGTCTAAGTGAGATGTCTGGGATGGGGAGAAGGGTGGGAAGCAGTGGGAGAATCCCAAATCCCTTTCAGGACTTCAGAAGGGGGGTCCACGAACAGGGAAAGCCGCCCAACAGCCAGGCTGTCCCCCAAAGCCATTCCAGACGGCCCTGCTCTGCCCACTCCATGCCTTGGCTATGCAAGGCCCAGCCCGAGAACCGGTCCTGAGCAGCTCCAAGGGCTGAGGCTGAAAACTCAGAGGGTGCAGAGTCTGAACCCGTGGCCACAGTCTTGTCGTGATATGGGACGCTCCAGAAGCTGCCCCCACAGGGTCCCCAGAGGCACTTCTTTGTACCTGAGCTTCTGCCCTCCCCCCCTCCGTACATTTTACGACAAGAAAAATCCTAACCACAGAAGGCCAGAATACTGAAATGCAGCCATAAAACCTTCAAATTGTAATAATGACCAACTTTCTGGAGGTCCAGATCTGTGGTTCCCTCATGTCAAAGAACTCCACCTCTACCAACAAAGGCTGCCCACTGATCTCTAGTTAGCTACCCTAGAGTAATTCCCGGGACAATGAGGGGAAGAAATAAATAAGCATTTATTAAGCTCCTACTATGGACCAGGCACTGTTGTAAGCATTTTACAATTACCTCATTTGATCTTCACATACAAGGAGAGGAGTTAGATGCTATTATTAAACTGATTCTCATTTTACAGATTGCAACAGCTAGAAAGTGTCTGAGGCTGGATTTGAACTCATCAAGTTCAGTTGTTCCCAGGTCTAGCACTCTGCACCACTGCGCCACCTAGCTGCCGTCAATGGAAATAGGACTACTTTTTCTTCTTACAGCCATCACTCAAACTCAGTCTATAATCTCTTGCCTCCACACCTTTGCAAAGGCTGAGTCCCCTGCCCGGATGTGCTCCCTCCTCACCTCGGCCCTCTTAGAATCTAAGTAAGGTATGACTTCAGGTACTGAGCTCTCTCCCTCTATCTTGTCTTCTCTATTTTTACACTATATCTCCCCGATAAAATATAAGTTTTTTAAGGGCAGGGACTATTTTCTTCTTTATTTTGTATTCTCAGTATTTAGCAAACAGAAATTGCTTAATAAACACTTATTAATTGTACACAGCAACAGCAAGATTGTGTGATGATCAGCTATGGCAGATTTAGTTCTCTGTAGTTCAATGATCTAAGGCAATCCCAATAAACTTTGGATGGAAAAACACCATTTGCATGTCCCAGCCTTAAGATGAGTCCCAAATTAAGGTCATAAAGATTTGCAAAAAGTCTCCAATGATCATCTGGAAGGAGCACAGCTCCCTTGGGAGTCCATCGAGTCGATCTCCTTCCCTTCCCTCCAACCTAGGAACAGAGGGAGTATTGAATGGAGGAGCCCAGGGGTTAGTGGCCCTGTTTGGGGATGAAGATGTAATTTTTAAGGATTGGGAGAGGAAAAACTCCAGCTCTTGTGAGCAGGAAGAAGGAAACGTGCTTTGGCGATTTGGGAGGAAAAAAATACCCAAAATACTGGGCGAAGAGTTCTGGCGACTTGCAGCGCAGACCCTGTCACACCCTATGTTAAAAGAGGCTTTTATGGGTTGTCTTGGGAACTTTCCTCCTTTTCTAGCATTGTTTCAAGCGGAAAACACAATCCAATTCCAAAGTTCTAACACAGGACTTTCTGGCCTCTGGATATCAGCCCCCCAGCACATCCCAACAATCCTGGGTCATTTAAGGACATGGGAAAGACTAGGGGTGTTTAAGCTGGAGAAGAGAAGAATCGGGGTGATGTGAAAGGATTCTTAAGTACCCCAAGATCTGGCATGTGGTCCCCAATTCCTTGCCCCACAAGGCCAGAACAAGGACCAACCTCTGATCATTTAGCTTAGTCTGAGGAAGAAGCCCCAGAAGTCCTGGATCCTTCCCAACACACTGAGCTACTTTTGTTGCCTTGGTGGCAGAATCAACCTGTCCCTTACTAAATATGTTCATATTTTTTAAATTGCAAATCTTAACTCTCATGCATAAAGTGGCTCACTAGTAGTCAATAAGCACTTATTAAGCACCTACTATGTGCCAGGCACTGCGCTAAAAAGGAAAGTACAAAACAGCTTACAATCTAACTTGAGAGACCAAAATGCAACTAAATATGTACAAACAAGCTCTAAACAGGAGAAATAAGAAATGATTAAAAGAGAGAAAGTTCTAGATTGGGAAAGAGAAGAAAAGGCTTCCTTTAGAAGGTGAGATTTTAGATGGGACTTGAAGGAAGCCAGAAGGCGTGGAAGACAGGTAGAAAAATATCTTGTTCATGGAACAGCAAGGAGGTCAGTGTTCCTGGACTGAAGAGCTGGAGGAGGAGACACAAGGGGGGAGGAGGGGAGCGCTAGGTCACAAAGGACCTCAACAACGCTTAGCATTGCAGTCACGCCCACAATACAGCTGGTACTCGAGAAATGCCCCCTGCTCTTGCCCCGGGAACAGCCCCTCTTTTCTTCTGAGTCCTGCACTGCTCTATGGAAGTCTCAGGGCATTCCTGCCCTTGCGCTTGCCACTGTCCACTCAGGCCCACTGGGTGCCTCTCCACTGCCCTCCGGGTGACCTTGAACTCGGGTCTCGAGTCGATGGAATTCCATGACTTGCAGCATCCCTGAAACACTGCTGCTATTAAGAAGGCTTTGTTTTGGGGAGAAGTGTGGGATCATCATGAGCCTGGCCCAGTTTCCCAGAGGATATCCAGCCCACTTGCCTTTCCTTCGAGTCTTTGGAGACATTTAACTGTAGATTCTCCCCTACTCCTAGTGTCTTCCCAGGGATGAAAACTTACTTAGTCGATGCTTCCCGACCCTCTCTGGTGACCTTGAATCTTATACCTCCCAATTCTGTGCAGACATCTCCAGTTGGCTGTTCCCTCAACATATCCAAAATGTCTTCTCTTTCCCTCCAAACCACTTCCCCTGCTTCACCTCCTTCCCAGTTATGGTCAAGGGTACTACGATCATCCCAATCACCCAAGCTCACAATCTAGGGGTCATTCTAAAAGCCTTACTCTCTCTAATGACACCCCATACAAATAGTCGTTCTCAATGTCATCTTTGAGCCTCTCTCCAATACGTGCCCCACTCTACTCTGACACTGCTACCACTCCAGGGTAGACCGTCATCACCTCATCCCTAGATCACTGCAATAGCTGCTGGAGGATCTGTCTGTCTCAGGCCTCTTCCCGCTCCAGTACATCCTCTATTCAGCCCCAAAGAGATTTTCCTAAAGTACAGATCTGATCATGTCACCCCTCTACTCAATAAACACCAGGCTTCTTATCTCCTCTGGAATCAAACACAAAATCTTCTGGTGTTCAATTTAATAGATACTGGTAAGCGTCTACCATGTACCAAGCATTGTGCTGAGCACCAGTTACTCAAAAACCAAAGTGAGACATCCTCAAGGACCTGACTTTCTGTCATTAGACTATAAGCTTCTTGAGAGCTGAAACTGTCCTATCTCTTTTATATCTTTAGGGCTTAACACAGTGCCTAACATATAAGAGGAGCTTAATAAATGCTTACTGAATAATTGTCAGAAAAAGCAAGACGGCCCATATGCTTCTCAGGGGTCCTTACAAAGTCAAGGGAAATAGAAGTAGACCCCCAGGACATACAGTCACATGGGATAAGCAGACATGGATGAACTACAATTTACATCCTAACATCACTGATCTGAGGTATTGGAGAAGGTACCAAAGAAACAACAAAGTATGTTTCATTTAACCTCCAAAAAAGGAGCACAAGAAGAACATCTTAGCAAGGAAGGGCAAGGATTCCCAAGAAAAAGGATGTCCTTTTTTGGCTGCTAAAAGGAGTCTGGAATCACTTGGTTCATAAAACAGAAAACTACTTTAAGAAATAATAGAGCTCTGAATCAATACCAAGACAGCCAAAATCATGATTCGTCCTATTTGCTGATTCACAGCTCTATCATTCTAGGATGGAAAAAATCCTGAAAAGGAAAGATTAACAGACAGGACAATCCCAGCCTGAACTACAAATAATAACAAGAGGTCGTCCTGACCCAGATACTACGAAGGAATGAAGATGTCGAGTAAAGTGAAGTATTCAAAGGAAACCAGACACTGGCAAAAAGCCAGGAGTCTGGGATGGAAAAAGCTTGAAAATCAGCCAGCAATCAGACTAAGCTCCAGACTAAGGGGAGAAAATGGGCTAAGGAGGCCTGCGGGAAAGAGCCCAAGAGTAATGCCGGTGGAAATGACATTGACGATCTCTTGCCTTGGAAGCCTCACCCGCGTCCAAGACTTCAACATTTGAGTAGGAAAGAAGAAAAACATCAGGGGAGGTCTGATGGGCATACAAAGTGAAATAATTTTAAGATTCTTCTGCTTTCACAAGCTTAGCTATGATTGATGTCAGCAAACCTAGATGAAGACAGTAGGTCCTCAGTAGGATATAAAATGATGAATGGATAGCTGGGTGGGTGGACGGTTAGACAGATTGACAATGCAATTACTACAGGCCAGTAATAAGAGTACTTGGCGTTCGGTCGTTGTCAGTTGTATCCAATTCTCCATGATCCCATTTGGAGTTTTCTTAGTTAGCAAGGATACTGCCTACATTTACCACTTCTTTCTCCAGCTCATTTTACAGATGAGGAAACTGAGGCAAACATGATGAAGTGACTTGTCCACTTCACACACAGCTACAAAGTGTCTGAGGCCAGATTTGAACTCAATAAAATGAATCTGGCTCCAGGTCCAGTGTTCTATGTACTATGACACCCCCTATATGACACAGGGAATACAAAAACAAGTTTAAAAAAAAAAAAGTCCTGTCTTCAAGGAACTTCCATTCTAGTGGAACTAAAAAAGCAGAGGAAGGGTGCACATGCTCGACCAGTCCAGCGCTAAAGAAAGTGGCTCCACTGAGCTCTCAGGAACTGGCTCAGGTGCTTCTTCAAAGAGAAATCCAGTCAAGACTTAGCCAAAAGACCAAACTTGCACAGGATTCATCCAAAGCCAGTGGATCAAAGGTAAGGGGGGGGGGGGCAATCCTGAGATATTGCTAAGTGAAGGAGCAGGGCACTGCTTTCCTACTAAATACCCTCTCTCATCTCACCTAGTGTGGCATTTTCCCCATTTGAATGGTCACCTCATCTGAAATCCTACCACTCAGAGATTCCCTCTTAAGCCTTAAACAATCCCTGCTTTAAAATACAAATATTCCAGACCAAATGTCAGTCATTCATACTTTAGCAAGAATGAATCTGATCTGCTCACTTTCCTCCTTTTATTCCATTGAGCTGAGGATATTGTTCCAGATTTAGCTTATAGTATAAAAGTCCGAGATGCTGCATGGTGAGGGGACAGGATGCAATTCAATGTCAGAAAAACCCAAGTTTGAGTTTTGCTTCTGATACATACTAGCTGGGTAACCCTGGGCAAGCTGCTTAGACCTTCAGTGTCTCAGAATAGTTGTCAATGCAAATTAACAGAAGGTATTTTTTACATTAGTGAAGTCACAAGTCCAGACACACAAAAAATAATCTGTTTCCAATAAGGCAAGTCACCACTCCAACACCTTTCCGGGAGAAGTGACCCAGGACAGAACATCCTATGTGACTTCCAGTTTTTGAGGACGAGGCCAAAATGAAAGTCATTTCCTCCAGCACCCATAAAATAAATGGTTTTGTGGGTGGCCATGGGAGGGAGAGCCATCCGTCTCAAATACTCCCAACACCCCCCCCCCAAAAAAAAGACTGTCTCGAGAAAGGGGAGAACAAATCTGTTGTCAGGAAAAAGAATAATTTTTAAAGCTTCTGGAGAAAAAAGAATCTGCCAACCCACGGCCTACCTATATCCGGTCTCATCCTTGGGGGCTGAGAGGAGAGGAAGGATCGCTGACCTTTCTTTAATACACAATCCTCACCCTGACTTCCTCTGGCTCTTAGCAGCAAGAACCATAAAGAGAACATATAAAAAGCAGAGGAAAATTAAACTGGATTAAATTTGGCCAAATCAAGGAAATGGTTTATCTCCTTAAAAGGAAAATCACAGAGGAAGAGAATCAACCCTGCCCCTCACCCCATCCCAAGATCCAAACAGGAAAGTAACAAGGGCTGAAATGGGCAGGGAGGGTAATGGGGAGAGGGGAGAGCTTAAAAGCACAAATTTTTCAAATGGGGTGATTACATTAGGTGGATTTTTTTTCTTTTACTTAAATTTTTGTTGCTACCTATTTCTCATTTATATTTTTAATTAAATTTACCAATTAGCATAAAAATCAAAGGCATATGGAAAAGCACTGGATTCGTTTAAATTCTGTGTCTCTCCAGCTGTGTGTCCCCAGAAAAAGTCCTGATTTCTCTGGGTTTCCAGTACATAACCCAGTGCCTGGCACACAGTAGGTGCTTCATAAATGTTCGCTTACGATCTGATTGATTCCCTCATCTGTAAATGAAGAGGTCAGACGAGACGGGATGGAAGAATCGGAATTCAAATCCTACCTCAAATGATCAACTTTATAACTCCGGTGAATTCCCCTGAAGTCTCTGCAGCTCAGTTTCCTCATAGAACCAGAGTGCTGGACGAGATGACCTCTGAGGGCCCCTCTAGCTTTTCCAAAAGTATTCCCCTCCTCTGTTCCACCCAGTGCAGAATGCTCCAGGTAAAATCCCCCTCTGCCCTTCCAATGCCCTGCTGCATCCCCCCCCACCCACCCACCCTTCTGGGAGGTTAATTTCCTGAGCTCTAGGATCAAGATTTGGCCATCAGCAGTATTCATTTTCATTTTCTGTTGTTACATTGTTACCATCTTTCCTCAGCATTCACTTTCATTTTCTGTTGTTACATTGTTACTATCACTCCTCAGCATTCACTTTCATTTTCTGTTGTTACATTGTTACTATCACTCCTCAGCATTCGCTTTCATTTTCTGTTGTTACATTGTTACCATCAACCCTCAGCATTCAGTTTCATTTTCTGTGTGTTATTTCCCTGGGTCAGCTTCCTTTAGTTTGCACCAGTATCTAAGCCTGCTCAGCCTCTGAATTCTTCAGTCTCGATTTCTTACAGCCAAATAATGCCCTGCTATATTCATAGATCCTGTGGGTCCACCATGCCCCAGTGGGCACCTGTGCTGTTCCCATTTGTGGCCTGGACAGGTCTTACCTCTGTTTTCTGCTGTTCACTCCAACTAAGGCTTCATCGATTCTTGGGGTGACCCTGGGTAATCAAAAGCTTCCCAATGGAGAGCAAGCCAGGAAAGAGCTGCCAATCTGAAAAGAAACGGAGAGACCAAATGAAGAGCCCTATCCATTAGATGGAAAGCTCCCTGGAGGCAAGGGATCTAGCACAGTTCCAGGCACATAATAGGTGCTTAATAAATGCTGACTGAGTGAATTAAACCAGGACCAACTAAAGGATTGTAACAATGATATCAGAATTCAGATTTATATAGTGATTTAGAAGAGACAGCAAGATGCTTCACCTGCATGGTCCCAGGTCAAATGTTATCATGTTCATTTTGCAGAGCCGGAACCCAGGCTCAGTGACTTGTCCATAGAACCACAGCTGACATTTATTCCAACTGTGATTGAGGTTTGCAAAACATTTTACATCTGTGATCTCATCTGAGCCCTCTTCTTGTAAGCTGGCAACCCAACCTGCTCCTAAAACAGTGCACTTGATTGGTTGTGACTGTTTTTAAGTGAATGAGCAGCTCGTTCTTAGGAATGACAATCACAGCTGGAACCAAAGAGAGCTTGCCACTGTCAGGCAGTGGCAACATAGCGGGGAAAAATGGAGAGATCGGAGTCAGGAAGACCTGAATTCAAATGCTGCCTCACTTCCTGCCTGGATGACGCTGGCCAAGTCTCAAATTTCAAGTTTCTCATCTTTGAAATGGGAATAATATGGCAATATCTTTCCCCATTCGAGAATGATGTGAGACCCAAATAAGAACTCAAGCACTTTGCAATAGGGTCTGAACATCAGCTACTATTATCATTAGCATTGCAAAGAATAACTACAAGGGGCAGAAGGTGGCACAATAGATAAGGCAGCAGGAGAATTCGAGTTCAAATCTAGCTTCAGGTACTTGCTCTGAGCAAGTCATTTTACCATAAACGCCTAAGAAATGATAATAATGATGATGATAATAATAATAATAATAATGATAATCCTGCCACTTAATGTCAATAATTTCCTAACACAGGAGGTAGTATCAGGAGGTCAGTGGGGAGCAATGGATTTGGCATCAGATGACCTGGATCCAAACCCAGTGACATTGAGCAAATCACCAAGCCTCAGTTTCCTTATCTGAAAAATCAGAGGAAAAGATGTCCAAAGCTGGGAATAGTCAGTGGTGAAATGTGACCACTTTGTTGGAGGTATCACAGTCACACTGTGACTGTTCTGGAAGGCAATGTAGAATTCCACAAACAAAGTGACTAAATATCCTTAATGTCCAACCCCAAGATCTCACTGGCAGGCAAATGCTTCAGAGAATCTCAAGAGAAAGAGGTCCCCTATACACCACAATACTGAGAGCAGCACACTGGGAGGTGGCAGTAACTACAACTCAGTTACAGGAAGTGGCAGTAACTACAACTCAGTTACAGGAAGTGGCAGTAACTACAACTCAGTTACAGGAAGTGGCAGTAACTACAACACAGTTACTACTCCTGGCTCATCATTCGGAGAGCTGGGGGAATGGGAAAGGTATGAGTCCAAGTAAAAAATGAAATTCTACCAAAATGCACAATTCAGAAGCCGGGCTTGCCTTCCTCTTCAAAAGTGCTCCTAGCAAGACACGCTCTCCCACATCCTCTGCTCATCTCCATCTCAGAAATCCTTGGATGCTGAGGTTGTTCAACTCAAGCATCCCCTTCAGCAGGAGGCCCGTTCCACCTTCCCTTCCCTTTCCCTTCTTCCTCACCCCCTCTCAGCATTGTCTATGCTTTCTATCTCAGAACTATTATTATCCACCTATATTTGTGCATGTCTGTCCGCTCCATGAGAATGAAAGCACTTTGTGAAAAAGGACTCTCATTTCTGTCCATGTCACCCCAACACCCGGGCAGGTAGGGGATTAGTAAGTGCTTGCTGATTGATTGATAACAATAAAAGACCCTGAAACATAAAAAGAAGTTTAATTAATAGAGTAGAACATTAAGCTCCTGAAGAAAAGGCATTTTTCCTTTCTGCCTTTGTGAGTTAGTTGCATGGCCACCTTCAGAGACCTGTCCAACCTCTCTGTGCTTACCCAAACTTATTCTGTACTTTAGACTTTTAGCCAATTCAGAACTGGAAGGTTCTGTTTTTAACATTTTATGTAAGAGGGAAGGTGTAGAGATGGAGGTTGTATTTGGAAAGACAGAAAACGAATCTTTGTTCATTGAAAACAAAATATTTAAAGGTTTTTTGTTTTTGTTTTTTGCTTTTTGCTGAGGCAATTGAGGTAAAGTGACTTGCCCAGGGTCACACAGCTAGGGAATGTTAAGTGTCTGAGACCAGATTTGAACTCAGGTCCTTTTGACTTCAGGGCTGCTGCTCTATCCATTGAGCCACCTAGCTGCCCCTAACGGTATTTTTTTAAAGCCCACTTCATTGTATCTAATAACTACATAAACACAATATAAACTGAGGCATCTGAAAGGTCCCCAGATAAAGTAGCACAATGCGAGCAATTGTAAAGAACAGAAAGCAGGAAAGGAGAAGTCAGCTATGGGATGGCAAAAACGGAAGATATCCCAGGGACTCGAGTCACACTGCCCTTTGAGAGACAAAGGATGAAGGATAAATGGCTTCCATCAGTCAGGCTTTCTGGGGAACAGTTTGCAGGTGACTCATCTATCAGATATGAAAAATGTTCAACACTTTTTAAAGAGCATTTTCAAAACTTCAATAATTTTTTCAAATGTCAATTTAAAAAAACTATAACAATTCAAGAAAAAAAATATGACTATAGTCATATTTACAGATCTATTATCACCTCAGGATGCACTTCGGAAGTGCCATTCAAATTCAGTCTCAGACACTTCCTAACTGTGGGACCTAGCTCTTAATCTCTGTCTGTCTCAGTTTTCCTTAACTATAAAATGGGATCAAAACATCACCTACCTCCCTGGGTTGCTGTGAGGATCAAATAAGATCCTATTTGTAAAGAGTTCAGCACAGTGCCTGGCACACAGTAGGCATATAATAAATGCTCGTTTACTTGTATATCTTCTACCACATCTTAGGTTATGTAATCCTGTAGGCAAAAGATCAAGTGTTTGCCTTACCCTGGAAAGCCACTTAGAAGCAGCACCTTTGGTTTCCTCAGCTGGGGGTCAGGTATTCACCTATGCACACTTTACTCCTGAACTATGCTAAATGACCACTGTCCCAGCTTCCCAGCTGCTCTCAGCCTTCAACTTTTAGATCCTTACCCTGCAGGCACTCAAGGCACCTCACCTAGGTGGACATTACTGTCTGGATCACAAGATGATTCGCCACCACCCCCATAAAAGCAAGGCAGCCTCCATCCTAACTCAGTTTCTCCCCCATCAAAAGCAAGGCAGCCTCCATCATAACTCAGTTTCTCCCCCATCAAAAGCAAGGCAGCCTCCATCATAACTCAGTTTCTCCCCCCATCAAAAGCAAGGCAGCCTCCATCATAACTCATTTTCTCCCCCATCAAAAGCAAGGCAGCCTCCATCATAACTCAGTTTCTCCCCCATTAAAAGCAAGGCAGTCTCCATCATAACTCAGTTTCTCCCCCATCAAAAGAAAGGCAACCTCCATCATAATTTGGTTTCTCCCCCATTAAAAGCAAGGCAGCCTCCACCATAATAGTTTCTCAGGTCTCAAGGATGTCACAGTCCTGGGGATGACATGGTAAATATAAAGAGCCATAAGGAGAAATGGCATCTGACTTCCGGCCTGTCTGATGGAGACGTCTGGATTGAGTCAGAGCCCTGAGGGCATGTGACCACACAGCCTTGGACCCAATGTTCCTCAGAGCAGAGGAACATTCTGGTCTTGAACACTGAGGACCTTTCCACCAGGTTCCGTTCAGACAATGGGATCCAGAGGACAAAGACTGTGCCAGACAGGGAGCAGCAGCAGACAGGGCACAGAACATGTGGGAACCTTTCTGTGAACCGTAGTCATGTCCCCCTCCTAGAACTACTGTAAGGAAAGAGGTCTGCAATCTAAGAAGGAAATAATGAGCACCTCAACCCCCCACCACTACCACCATTCTTCCACTGACACATGCACAGCCCACATGACAACACTGGGACAGGGCCACCATCAGTCCCAATACTGAATCCCTCCTCATGTCATCAGCATTCAGAGTCTTTCCAGCCTGGTTCTGGATGTCCTTTCCAGACATTTCCCTCCCCACATACATCTTCTCATTCTTTCTTACACATAGCTATCTCCCATGACTCCCTCCTCAAGACCACCTCTTAGAAACCTCCATTTCTTCTGGTGCTTCCTCCCAAAAGGAACCTGTGAGGATTCCCCCCAGCTCTAGGAACCCTGACCCACCCCAGCCCATATTACTCTGAATTTATGTTGTTACATAAATTACATTACAATTTATTTCTGTATTCGTGTGTAGAATGACTCTCCTTAAAAGAATATAAAAAGAACCTAAACTTGGGAAAAACAGATGACAGTGGACAGAACACCGGTCCTGGGTCAGAAGGACACGAGTCCAAATTTTGCCTCAAACACTTACTAACCGTGTGACCCTGTGCAAGTCACTTAACCCCAATTATCTTGAGATAGATAGGTAGTAGGTAGGTAGACAGATAGATAGATAGATAGGTAGGTAGGAAGGAAGGAAGGAAAAAGGTCTTTTAAGGCAGGGAATATCTCCTTTTTTGTCTTTCAATCATCACAAAATTAATTTCATGATGGAGAAAGATCAAACAGAGATAGAGAAGAGATAGCAAGAAAAGGGAAAGCTAGGGAGGGAGAAAGGAAAAGGGAGAAGGAAGCAGGAAGGAGAAGAAGGAACTGGGAGAGTACATCTACTATGAGTGCCAGCACTGTGTCTCATCTATACCAGGCATCTCTCCCCCCTCTAGTCATCCTCAGAGTATTAGTAATAACATAACATTTAGAGAGCACTTTAAGATTTACAAACAGCAGGGGACACCAGAGTGCACCACCAAGTGCTGGACCTAAAATCAGACAAATTCAAATTTCACCTCAAACTCGATATGTCAGAATCTGTTTCTTTATCTGTAAAATGGGATGATCATGTCTATATCACTCACCTCTGGGAGTAGTTATAAGTACACAGAAAACATAAAAGCATTTTAAAAACAGGAAACTTTGGGGTGATTATAATCATCCTCATGACCATTTAAATAATTCAGCCTACCTATACTCAGCTCCGTCCAGAACACTGGCAGCTCCCCAGAGAGCGTGGGAGCTTCCCAAGTCCAGAACCAACTGGCCTACCTTGGGGTTGCAAGCACAGGATCAGGAGACGCCCACCTTTGACAAAGATGCTAAACCTGAAGACGTGTATTTCAACAGAGGAGGAAACATTTAACGTTTTCTCAGTTAAAGACAAGTTCAGTCTTAGTTCTCTTCTTTCCCTCCTAATGTTGGACAAAAGCAGAAAAGGGGAATCACTGTCCAAAAAAAAAGCATGGAAGGAGGAACAATAGCCAGAAATACCTCAATACTGAATGGGATGCTAGGCAGCCCAAGAAAGTGGGACACTTGGGTCTAGGAAAATAAAAGAAAAAGATTAAAAAATACTGAGGTTTTACTTCATCTTCTGCAAATTGGCAAAAATAACAAAAAATAGGGTACTTGGAATGATAGGCACACTGATAGATTGTTGGTGAAGCTGTGAAATGGTAAAACCATTTTGAAAAGCAATTTGGAATTATGCAAATAAAGTGATTAAAATATCCATACACTGTGGCTCTCTTCAACAATGAGATGATTTAGGCTTGTTCCAATGATTTTTTGATGAAGAGAGCCATCTATACCCAGAGAGAGGACTGTGGGAACTGAGTGTGAATCACAACATAGCATTTTCACTCTTTTTGTTGTTGTTTGCTTGCATTTTATTTTTTCTCATTTTTTTCCCTATTTGATTTGATTTTTCTTGTGCATTACTTGCCGTCTAGGGGAAGAGGTGGGAAGAAAAGAGGGGAAATTGGAACACAAGATTTTGCAAGAGTTAATGTTCTTCAGAAATAAAGTGCAGGGGCAGCTAAGTGGCACAGTGGATAGAGCACCAGCCCTGAAGTCAGGAGGACCTGAGTTCAAATCTGGTCTCAGACACTTAACATTCCCTAGCTGTAGGACCCTGGGCAAGTCACTTAACCTCAATTGCCTCAGGGGGAAAAAAAGAAAAGAAATAAAGTGCAGTTCTAGAGTATAAAGGAATCTTATTGGCTGTAAGAAATTATATGGGTGATGAATAGAGAGAAGCTCAGGAAGATCTCCATGAACTGATGCAACATGAAGCAAGCTGAGACAAGGAAACATCATACATTAACTATAACAGTGTAGATAAAAGGGACAACATGCCAAAAAAATTAAAAGTAATAAAATAACTTTTAAAATCAAGAGGGATGAGGATAGAGATATACAACCTACCCATCTTTTGGGGAAGGTTGGTAGATCCACAAGCGTTACACACATTGCACATGGTTTCAGATTTTCTCAATGTGTCAGTCCAATCAGTTATACCTTTTTATGCTCACTAAAAAAATAATATTTGTCATATGGGATGGCTCTTGGGAAGGGGACAGGGAGGAAGAGAAGGAAAGATTTACTTTATGTTACAGGGATGCAAAAAATAAAACAAAACAAAAGAAAATTTTAAAGAAAATGACCACCAGGTGGCACCATGGAGCACAGAGTGCTCCATGTCAGGAAGGCTCATCTTTCTGATCTCTGACCCTTCCTAGCTGTGTGACCCTGGACAAGTCACTTACCCTGTTTGCCTCAGTTTCCTCATCTGTCAGATGAGCTGGGGAAAGAAATGGTCAACCCCTCCGGTATCTCTCCCAAGAAAACCCCAAATCAGGTCACAAAGAGTTGGACACAACTGAAATAACTGAACAAATGGGGAAGAGAAGAAGGCAAGGAGAGACTTCCTGATTTGGAGGCTTCATGTATCAAAAGTGAAGTCCTTGTTGAAGAGATCAGCCTTATTCTGCTCAGCCCCCAAAGGACAGAAGCAGGGGTGGTGGGCAAAAGAGAGAGAAAGGCAGATGAAGAGGAAATTTACGATGAGCGCCACATTCCAAGGTGGACTTGAGGTCACGTGATCAATCCAGAAGAGCTGCCCCATTTTACAGATGGGCAAACTGAGGTCCAGAGCAATGAAATGAGCTGCCCAGCACTAAACTGCAGAGCTGGTATTCCAACTGAGGGCCTCTGATTCCATTATCCCATGGATGCATGCATGTACACACACAAACACACATATGCACACCCCTCCTCAAGGTGTTTAAGCCACAGCTACAAGCCCAACTTCTTGGGATTGATGTCAAGAAGACATTAGTTCAAGCACCAAGGAGACGCACTGCCCTCCAAAGTCTGACACAGACTGTCTGGTCATCCAACCCCTCTCTCCATGGGCACAGCTGTGACTTTTGTTCAGGCCTTCATCAAAGAGTTAACTGGTCTGTCTCCCTCTAGTCTCTCTTCCCTCCAAACGACCCTAGACCCAAGGATCAGATTAATCTACACCTACCTCCTCATGCTCCTTCCAGGGCTCCCCATTGTTGACTCAACCAAAGCAAGAGTGCCAACTGCTGTCATTATGTATGTACAAAGCACAATTTACTCATAAGGACCATCATTCAGAATGATTAAGAAAGGAGGCAAGCCAGCCTGAAAGATGGACAGATCAAAAGCCATACAAAGAACCAAAGGAAGTTCTCCAGAATGTTGACTCAATCACGCACCAATCACAGATTTGTGAAAAGTCATACAGGAAATGAGAATCCCATAGAAAAAGGATGTGGCACATCAGCCCAACTAACAACCCTAAACCTCAGGGGATGGTTATAATGAAGCAATCAATATGGTCTCACAAAGACTTCAAAATTCTGTAGAGGCAAGACAGGAAGAAACGAGAATGCTACTACATTGTTGGTGGAGCTGTGATCCTTTGATCCCAATATTAGCGCTCTTTCCTTAGGACACTATTCAAAGGAGGAAAAGGACCAAAACACTCATTCTCTCCTTTATTCATAATGGACAAAAAACAAGGAGGAATGGTTCAATAAAATCTGCTGCATCATAAAATAACAAGATATTAATTATCTCATTATCCCATGAAAAGGACAGATATGAAGGTCTAAAGAAACATGTAGACATATACAAATGTGCCTCAACTTAATTCTTCACATGTTCCTTAAGCCCTGACTGACTAGGTGCTTGCAGCAAGAAAAGAGACAGAAAAATAAGCCATTTCTTGTCCCCTCCATTCAACCAATCAGTTCTCATATACATGGCTGAAATTAGCACAGCTCACTTGGTAATTAATCAGAATAATTTCTTTCTTGTCTGATAAATGGGACTCAATAAATGGCACTAGAGGGTAGAAAAATAGCTTATTATCTACTGAAGAGGAGATAGACTGGAAGACTGCAAAATTGGGCAGACAACACAACCCTGGGCCACAATGAAATAAAAACAACAGCAATAAGACCATCCTAAAGAAGCCATGGAATAAATCAGTTATTACTAATATACTGATAAAGTTTAGATATCTTTCTATTTCTTGTCATTCAGTCACCTTTCAGGTCCGACTCTTTGTGGCCCCATTTGGGGTTTTCTTGGCAGAGTGGTTCACCATTTCCTTCTCTTGCTCATTTTACAGATAGGAACACTGAGGTTAACAGAGGTAAATTATTTCCCAGAGTCACACAGTAATAAAACTCAGAATTTTAACTCAGGCCTTCCTGACTCCAGGACGCTATGCCCTTCACTGCCCCTTTAGGGCACATGAAAGTAGTTTGGAGCTTATGGCCTTCTCTGGGATTTCATCTTCCAAAGTGTCCATTTGTTCTTAGGAAAACCTGAGTTCCTGTTCCCCCCAAGGCAACCCTGGGCCAGTTACTGGACTTCGTTCTGGGAGCTCAGGAGTCTTAAGTTTATCGTTCACTCGAACCGTCTCTGCCTTCCTAGAAGGAACTCAACTCCTGCCAACAGAGATGCTCGATGTACTGACATAATAATTAATATCAATTATTTAATTGGTGTTTATTGTAATTATAATTTTATAACATAATATTATGATCGTCAGTATTATTCAGGATAATAACGTAACCTTGGTTCCAAACTCCAAGGAAGCTTTCCCAATTCTGCCTTTCAGGATAGAGAGGTGAATAATCTCAGTGGCTCTGGAGTCGCAGGTCCTGGGTTCAAATTCTGTCTCTGCAAATCACTTCTGTGTGGGTCTGCATTTACATGTATTGTGGGTATGTTTATGAATATATAAAATGACATAAGCAAGCACCAAATAAAATAGACATTTTCATATATTTAAAATGGAAATAAGGCCTGGGCTTCTTAGTAACAGGTCCCTGATCCTCCAGCTCCAATATAGTTCAAGTTCCTTTAGTTACAAGGCTTCCAGAAATAGCCCATCCCCTGGGGGGCCTCCGGGCTCAGGCTGAGCCTGAGCCAAGGAAACGATGCAGGAAAACAAGACCTTTCCAAGAAGGAGAAAGACGAAGTCCATGTATTATCCAATCACACAAAGAGAGAATCCTGGCCTAGATTCAGAACGGGATCGCCGAGCCCCAGTTTGGCCGGATGGGAGCATTTGCTCGGGGTGAGGTTGGGGGACAGGAAGGACGGGAGGGTCGGGGAAAGAGCTCGATCTGGGGCCAGCTTTCCCCCGCATCCCCCAGCAGCTTCCTAATAAAGCTGAGTTGGACGAATGAGGGGTCACGGATGGTCGGTTACAGGGATTCTCTTAAGAAAGACAAGAAATAATTAAACTCCGGATTTCTTCTTTTGTGGATTTCTAGAAGGCTCTTGGCCCCAGGAGAACACAAACGGCCCAAGCTTCCATAGCATCTGGCGAGAACTGGAGGGGCCCCGGCCTGTTCCGGGGGGGGGGGTTCCTCCTCTCCCACAAGCAGATTCTCTAGGCAGAGCTCCCCACACTGAACCCCGTGAACGGCACGGCTCAGGGAGGCTGGATGCTATCCAAAGTGGCTTTCACAAAAACAGCTTCACTACTTCAACAGCTTGTGTCACACAGTGAGACACAAGGCTCAGCCCGGGGGGAGGGCGGGCACAGTGGTGCCAGGCTGGACGGGCACCGGCGCTGCCAGGATCACGTGGGTCAGGGAGATCTGAGCTGCAGTGGTGCCAAAGCCAATCGGGCGTCCTCAATAAGCTGGCACCGAGAGGGCAAGCAGAGAGCCACCAGGCTGCCCCAGGGGCCTAGGGTGGACAAACAGAGCAACTGAAAGCTTCCCCGGCTATCAGAGTCAAGCTAGACTAAAACAGGGAGAGCTGATCTAAAAAGAAATCCTGGCAGGAAGCACTGCTCTCCCGACTCCTCTCCTCAGGAGGCCCCAGAGCCACGACTTCTCCTTCTCTCCCTCTAGGGGACAGTGGGTCTTCTCATCAGGCTGTCGCAGATGGCAGTGCCAGCCTGGGAACCAGCCAAATGTCAACCAAGCCATTCTTATGACACACCGGGCACAAGGGCTGGATTCAGGACCAATGGAGTATAACCCTGCCTCGGACCTTGACCAGGTGGTGTGTTCCTGAACCTACTGTACCTCAGCTTCCTCATCTGTAAAGTGGATCACTGCGAAGATCCAATGAGTTAAAACACACAAAGTACTATTTTGTTCAGTCACTCCATGTCTGACCCCATTTGGGGCTTGCCATTTCCTTCTCTGGCTCCTTTTACAAATAAGGAAACTGAGGCAAACAGAGTAAAGTGGCTTGCCCAAGATCAGCCAGCTAGTCAGTGTCTGAGACTGGATTTGAACTCAGGGCGACGAGCCCTCCTGACTCCAGGCCCAGCGCTCTGTGTGCCATGACGTCTGATACAAACCTTGAAGTTCTACATAAATACTATTATCACTTATATATAATATTAACATTATCTATTATTACACGCTGATCCAATACACAACATGGACCAGGCACAACTGTAAATATCCAAAATAACGAGACAAAAACACGAGCTTCCGCCCTCCCAATGCTTACCTTCTTCTAAAAAGATGACGTCCTACTATGTGCTCCCTTTTAACCAAGTCGCTTCTTTAATCCAGCCAACGAGCATTTAAGCACCCGCTCTCAACTGGCACACGATTCCCTATCAGGCTCAGCTGTGCCATCAGCATGCAGCCCCTGTACCTGGCACTGTCAGGTACGCTGGCACCCCCTCTCCTTCCCTTCATTGCCAACGTTCTGGAAACACCCTCCCACTCGCCCTCGCCAAGCCCCGGCCATCTGGCTTCTACCGGTCTCCAGCAGCCGTCCCCTCCAAGATCACCCAGGGCCAGAGGCCTCTGCCCAGTCCTTGTGTCCACAATACTATCACGGACCTCTGACCCCAACCTGCTCCTTTGAGAAATAGCGAATGAAGTCCCTGGGCAGCTTGAGGAGGACCTATGCAGGAGAACACCAGCATGTGCCCAGCCCAGCGGTCATGCCCAGGGTGCCCTCTGCTCTGGCCCGCACGGGGCAGCATCATCAGGATGACCATATGATAGCACAAACAGCAGGGCCTGCCCCACACCATGCAGTGCCACGTGATTAATACGTTAGCTTCCTAACAACCTTGGGAGGCTGGGAGCTCGGGTATCACTTATCCCCATTTTACAGACGAGCAAACCCAAGCACAAAACCATAGTCACCCAGTTAGCACAAGTCAGAGGCAAGATTCAAAATCAGAGCTTCCCCCTCCAGGTCCAAGACCAGCCACTTTGTCATCCCCCCCCAACGGAATCGAAATTTAGAATCAGTTACGTCAATTAAGCTAACTAAAGACTTGAATTATGTTTTTGTATTGCAAGGCTCTCTAGAATTTAGAAAGAAAATGGAACATGGGGCTCCTTGAGCCTCGTTTCTTCCCGGTTTTCCTCCTCTCTCTCCAACTGTTCCATCTCGGACTCCTCTGCTAGTCGCTTTTCCTCCTCCTACAGGATGTCCCAAAAGTCTTGGTGCCATTTTAAGGCATAATTGCTTAAATTGCTCTGACTTGGGATAAGCATTATGGTCCAGTGGAGGATTCAGAACCAGAGGACCGAGATTTGAACCCTACCTCTCCCGTCCCTTTGGACAGCTTGCTGATGCTCATGAAGGACTTCTCAAGATCTCAGTCTGCTGGTCTGCAGAAAGGAGGGTTAAACAAGAGCCATCCTATTCAACTCAAAGAGAAAATGATCCCCGAGGACCCCATATTGACTTAGGAAGCCAAAGATTCACACTCTCCATGTGTGTTTTATTCATTTTGTTCAGCATTTCCCAATTATAATCTAACCTGGTTCTCAGGGGCGTTCGCCAATGCTTATGGCAGCATTTTGGCCCCCTCTGGTCCAGAGGAGGCTAATGGGCCTTCCAGCTCGAAATCCCTGATCGACCAGCCTCTGTCTGCCTCCTCTCCCCCTGTGACTTCATTCGTTCCCATGCTTTTAAGCATCACCTTTAGGTCAATGGCTCCCAAGACTACTTTGGCCACATTTACCTTTCTTTCCGGGGCTCTGAGCTAGATTTTGCCATCTCCGCTTGGACATCTGTACCAGCATCTCTGACCCACCAGCACCTCCATGTGGCCAAAAAGAAATTCACCATCTGCCCCTGCTACCCCTTGTCCTTAATTTCCAGTTCCTGTGGATGGCCCCTTTCCACCATCAAGGCTCTCCACATCAAGGTCCTCTTCAATTCTCTTTGTACTTAGTGCAGCTCAGGAGGTCTCCCCACCTTAAAGTTGGGGGAATCATTTTGTATTCCCAGCACTTAGCATAGTGTCTGGCATACAAGTGGTGCTTAATAAGTGCTTGCTGATGAATGATTTTTTGACTCTCACCAAACACTCAATCACCTGGTGATTCTCAGGCTCTCACTTGCCTTGGGCCCCCTCACCTCAAGAACTCAAGGCTCATCCGGGTGACAGGACGGTCCCTAACTGGTCCCTCCACTTCTTCTCCCTCAGTCCACCTCGATTTCCCCAGGAGCCCATCTCTGACCTTTCAGCCAATGGCAATTCTGCCCGGCTCTGCCCTCCCCTCAGCCAATCCCTTCTGTTTACTGCTCCGGTATCTTTCCTCTCGCACCAACCTCGTCCATAAAGGTCTGACTGACTGCTCTCTCGGCCGGCTACTCATCTGTAAGCTGAAGTGGAAGAGAGCGGGTCATCTGTCTTGAGTGAAGGCCCATTCACTCAAGGAAATCAAACAGACGAGGGATGCGAAGGCCGGGGAAGCCAAAACAAGCACGTAAAACCCAAGTGCCAGGCCAAGTGAGGTGCAACATAGAGGGATGATCCGGGGAGATACATCTGGAAATGGACCGTGGCTGGAGCTGGACCGGCTTTCCTCGTGCCATGGGGCGCTGGGATATTGTGTCAGCATTTCTTGCTTTCTTCTGCTTTTTTGTTTTTTAATATTTGTTTTTTCTAATTATATATAAAAGCAATTTTTAACATTCTTTTTGTAAAACTTGAGTTCCAAATTCTCTCTCCCCCTTACCCCCTTCTTTGAGAAGGCAAGATATAGGTTAACAGCATCTCTTTCAGTGGCCACTGAGCAGCGGCTTAGAGAAAAGAACTAGATTTAGAGAAAGACTCATCTCCCCGAGTTCAAATCTGGCTGTGGGACTCTGGGAAAATTGTTTCGTCCCATTTGCCTCAGTTTCCTCATCTGTAAAATGAGCCGGAGAAGGAAATGGCAAAGCACTCCAGTATCTTAGCCAAATGGGGTCACAAAGAGCTGGGGACTGAAACAACTGAACCAAAAAACTCGTTGCTTACGCTGTAGCCGATAATAATAGTGACATTTGTATAGCACCTTGAGGTTCAGAGAGCTTTTTACAGAACTGCCCAATTTAAGCCTCACAACAACTGTGTAGGGAAGTGCTCTTGTTTGTCCCTCCTTTGCAGACAGGAAGCAGTTAAGCAGTTTTCCCCAAGTCACTAAATATGGGAGCCAGGATTCAAACCCAGGACTTAACCTGGGCTTTTCTGCTCGGTGATTCTCCCCTGAAGAGAATGTAAGCTCAGTGAGGGCAGGGATTATTTTGTTTGCTTGCATTTGTACCCTGACACACACTTGGCACATTGCCTGACACATGATACCCACTGAATAAAAGCCCCATCTGTCCTTCCATCTATTGCCCAAGTCTTGCCCCTGATGGAGCTTATATTCTGCCAGTGGAGGAAGTAAACAAAACAAAGTAAATACAAAATAACGGGTGGGGGGAGTCACACAGCCCGGGGATCAGCCAAGGTCTCCCATGGGAGGTCTCTGAAGGGAACCAGGGTCTCTGCTAGTGGGAGTGAGGCAGGAGAGCATTTGTCTCCTACTTCCCAGCTGAGGCTGGACCTGGACCTTCTGTGGAGCTCTGGACTCAGTGAACCCTCAATAGCTTCTCCTTCCCCCCAGGGGCGATGCTCCTCAGCCTCCCACTCGGAGCACCCTGCCTGAATCAGGCTCTTTCTTTCCAGGCACAAAGCCACGGTCAGTTCTCTCTGACCCGTCCCTTCCTCCCTCTCCTCCCGCTTCCCCAGCAGCTTTCCTAACAGCCACTGCTGGCACCCACACAGCAGGGTCACCTCAGCCGGTCAGGGAGCTCTGGGCTGGGACGGCTGGGCCTGGCGGGGCCCCGAGCCAAGCGGGACGTGTTTCAGAGCCTCCTCTCGAATTCCCCAGCCGAACACCCCCCTCCAAGCCAGTGTCTCCTTTCAGCCCTTCTCCCCGACCAAGAAAAGAGAACCCATTCATCTGCCTACAAGCCAGAGTCCAGGCTTTCCCCCAACATCAGCATTTCTCCAGCACAAGACCCGAGGGGGCTCAGCTCTGCCCTGGGTGCGAGCCTTTGGCCCATCGGTTAACTTCCCTTCTGCTTCTTTGGTTTGCTCAGTGAAACACGGGAGTTATTACTGAGGTACCACTACACACCTGTCAGATTGGCTAAAATGACAGGAAAAGATAATGATGAATGTTGGAGGGGATGTGGGAAGGCTGGGACACTGATGCATTGTTGGTGGAACTGTGAACGGATCCAACCATTCTGGAGAGCAATTTGGAGCTATGCTCAAAAAGTGATCAAACTGTGCATCCCCTTTGACCCAGCAGTGTTTCTACTGGGCTAATATCCAAGAGATCTTAAAAGAAGGAAAGGGCCCCACATGTGCAAGAATGTTTGTGGCAGCCCTGTTTGTAGTGGCAAGAAACTGGAAACTGAAGGGATGCCCATCAATTGGAGAGTGGCTGAATAAATTGTGGTATATGAATGTTATGGAATATTATTGCTCTGTGAGAAACGACCAGGAGGACGATTTCAGAGAGGCCTGAAGAGATTTGCATGAACTGATGCTGAGGGAAGCGAGCAGAACCAGGAGATCAATATACACGGCAACAACAAGACTATACAATGATCAATTCCGATGGACATGGCTCTCTGCAACAATGAAATGCTTCAAACCAGTTCCACTTGTTCGGTGAAGAAAGCCATATATACCCAGAGAGAGGGATGTGAAATGTGGACCACAACATGACATTTTCATGGTCTCTATCGATGTTTGCTTGCATTGGGTTTCCTTTCTCTGATATTTTTGTTCATGTAGATACGATTTTTCTTGCACAGCAAGATAAGTATGGAAACATGTATACATATATTTGACTTGTCAAGTATTTTAATATAATTAACATGTAGTGGACTTCCTGCTATCTAGGGGAGGGGTGGGGAGTAGGGGGGAAAAATTTGTAACAGAAAGCTTTGTAAGGGTTAATGTTGAGGAACTACCCATACATATGTTATGCAAATAAAAAGCTTTAATTAAAAAAATAATAAAATTAAAATAAAATAAAGCAAAAAAAAAAAAAAGAAAAGAAAGAAAGAAACATGGGAGTTAGATCAGGGGAGCTCAGGGATGAGGTAGGAACCCCACCTTCCCCACACCTGCCAGGCTCCCCCCCCAAAAAAAGGCCCAAGACCCTCCTCAAGTATTCATGAGCTTGAGCCCGATGCACAACAAGCCTGCCTCCTCAGGCTGGTCCCATGACAACAGGGGAGCCACGTGCAGATTGGAGATGGTCTTGGAGGGACCGTCCTGCTCTAGGAGCTGGGCTGGAGTCCCCACCTTCCCCCGCCCTGTGTCGGGATGCTTCTCTCAGGACCTCACTTTCCACTACTAGAAAACGATGTGATGGGGAGAAATGAGTGGAAGGTTCCTTCCGCTCTAGAATCCATGACGCCAAGAACCACAAAGAATAGCACTTTACCCCAAACAGAACACCATAGAATCCTCAATAAACTGGGAACCAGAGGGGGTATGGGAAGGTCCACCAAAGGTCCGGCCCCGGGGGCTGGGGGCAGTGAGAACGAGTCGTCCCGACCAAGGCCACTGGTCCCGGCCGAGTCGTTCCCCAATCCATTGCAGCCGTCCTGAGGTCCGCTCTTCAGGCGTCCCCTGATTCTCTACTCATTCACGGGCAGACTCCAAAAAGCCCATCCCTTCCTCTGTCAAACAAGGCTAATGAAGCATCCCCCCACAGAAGGAGGCAATGAGCACTAATGGGGTCACGTCCAGGGCTCTCTGCTCCCTAAA
The DNA here is from genome assembly GCA_023553655.1 of Myrmecobius fasciatus. Taxonomy (NCBI): domain Eukaryota; kingdom Metazoa; phylum Chordata; class Mammalia; order Dasyuromorphia; family Myrmecobiidae; genus Myrmecobius; species Myrmecobius fasciatus. The sequence continues at coordinate 739 of JAJPUD010015526.1, read as the reverse complement.
AACGAACTTGGGGCGAAGAGCGGCCTTTAGGACGTCGCTGCCCATCAAGCGACCTTCCTCCAGACCAAAAAACCAAATCAAACAGGGCTTTGCTTCTCCTGCTCTTTTAACAGAAAAAAACTTCTCAGGAGAACGTACTCCAGCACTATTATGTAAAATAACTGAGCAAAATCTCATTTTCAGTCAATTGCTGCGGACGCCCAGAGTGTTGGGGAGACAGAGGAAGAGGCCGGCCTCGAGGGCCTCCGCACACACAGCCCAGTTCTCTAACTTCAAAGAAAGAAACAGGCCTTGGGCCTTTAGGAATAAAACCATTTCCCTTAAATAACGCCCTTCAGAAGAGAGAAGAGGCACGTCCCTCGCCACCCCAGTCCCTTGCCGTGTAGTCACCAAGGGCCGGCTACGTGCCCGAAGCCGTGGCGTACCAGGAGAAAGTCAGCTCCTGCCCTCAAAGATCTTCCAGTCTAAGGGAAGAAGGGAACACATAAAGAAGGCCGAAGGGGGAGGGGACATACAAAGGTCCCCACCCTGGGTGGCGGGTACCCTCCACTGGGCAGCCTGGAAGGGCACGGGGCACCCTGGGAACCTGGGTGATGGACTAACCTTGCAACCGCCTGCTCGTTATTCTACTTCAGAAATCCAGACAAAGGGGGAGGGAACAGGGGCCAGGGGAGGGAGGGACTGAGAGGATGCAGCTCAGAGGGATGAGGGAGCAACCATGAACATGAACACCCTTCCC
>JAJPUD010015525.1:0-37102 GCA_023553655.1 Myrmecobius fasciatus | reverse complement strand
ATGTTTATATATAAAAAAGAGCACCTAGTAACTCTAAATGATAGAACCTAAGTGAGCTGACCTATTACAGGATGATATTTCTACAGAGCAGTCACACTGGGACTGCTGTCCCAGCTGAACTGGTTAGTTGGACAACACAATTCCTTCCTTCTCTCCCTTTCCATCTTTTTTTCTTCTCTCCCTCTTCATATTATTTCCTTTTGCTCAAAAGAAAAAAATATATATATATATTTTGCTGAGCCAGTTGAGGTTAAATGGTTTGCCTAGGGTCACATAGCTACGAAGTGTTAAGTGTCTGAGGCCAAATTTGAACTCAGGTCCTCCTGACTTCAGGGCTGGTGCTCTATCCACTGCTCCACCTAGCTGCCCCCAATGAACTTTCAGTGGAAAATACCATACACATCCACAAAAGAAACTATTCAGATTGAATATAAATGAACATATGCTATGTTCACTTTTCCCCCCTTTTTATTCTGGTTTATTTTTCCTTCATGTTTTTCCCTTTTGTTCTGTTTTCTCTCCCAGTGTGATTAATAAAGAAATATTTTTAAAGTGAATTAACAAGTATAACAAAAAACTTTAATTAAAAAATAGATATAAATAGAAAAAAAGACTAAAGAAATTGATACAAGCCAAAAAGCAAGACAATAATACTATGTGACTCGATTTCCAAATCCCATAAAGTACCTTACAGTTAAGAGGATAGAAGTTGGAGGTATATAAGTCTTATTGACCCTCCCTCAACATCCAGTGCAAGGAAACAGTACATGTTGCCCATGAGCTCCCTTTTATGGGCATAAAAACTTTGCACTATAACTTTGTAAATATTGGCCTAATAATTGACTTAATAAGAAAGAGATTTTCTTAGTCCTATATGACTGTACTTTTCACTAAAAGTGTGAATGTTGAAGAAAATTACTTCCAATGTTTGATGCAAACTTCTAGAATATATAAATATTAGCAAACTTGGAAGATTCATTTACCATTTTGGTTTTTATATTGAGAATGGCACAGTAATGTGCATACCCTTTGACCCAGCAGTGTTTCTATTGGGCCTATATCCCAAAGAGATTTTAAAGGAGGCAAAGGGACCCACATGTGCAAAAATGTTTGTGGCAGCCCTTTTTGTAGTGGCAACAAACTGGAAATTGAAAGGATGCCCATCAATTGGAGAATGGCTGAATAAACTATGGTATATGAATGTTATGGAATATTATTGTTCTGTAAGAAATGACCAACAGGAGGATTTCAGAGAGGCCTGGAGAGACTTGCATGAACTGATGCTGAGTGAAATCAGCAGAACCAGGAGAACATTATACACAGCAACAAGACTATACGATGATCAGTTTTGATGGACATGGTTCTCTTCAACAATGATGTGAACCACAACACAGCATTTTAACGCTTTCTGTGAATATTTCCATGCCTTTTGTTTTCCTTCTTAGGTTGTTTTTTTTTTCTTCTTCTCTTTCTAGATCTGATGTTTCTTGTGCAGTAAGATAACTGTATAGATATGTATACATGTATTGTATTTGTCATATAATTTATCCTATTTAGCATGTATTAGATTACCTGTCATCTAGGGGTGGAGGTGGGGGGAAGGAGGTTAAAAGCTTGGGAAAAAGTTTTTGCAAAGATCAATGTTGAAAAAATCACTCATATGTTTTGTTTTGTAAATAAAAAGCTTTATATGAAAAAAAAAGAGAATGGCACACTAAAAAAAAAATCCATACTTTCATCATGACTGGTCATTTCACAAGATAGAAAGACATACTAAACCAGGAACCAGAAAGATTACACAAATGCTAACATGGCCTAAAAGTATATGAGTTTCTTATCAGGATCCATTCTGATTAAAGCAGAAACTTTCTTTAAATAGTTTTTATTTTTTGTTTTAAAAATACATGTGAGGATGGTTTTCACCATTCATCTTTGCGAAACCTTGTCTTATAAACTTTTCTCCCTCCCTTTCCTCCACCCTCTTTCCCTAGATAGTAAGTAATGTAATATATGTGAAATCTGTGCAATCCTTCTATACAGATTTTCATATTTATGTTGTACAAGAAAAATTAGATCAAATAGGAAAAAAGAGACAGGAAAAAAAGCATAAACAAACAACATAAATTGTAAAAAAAAAAAATACTATGTTGTGATCCACATTCAATCACTATAGTCCTCCTTCTGTATTCAGATGGCTCACTCCATCATAAGTCCATGGAATTGACCTGAATAACCTCATTGTTTGAAAAGAGGCACATCCATCACAGTTGAGCATCATTATCTTCTTGTTGCTGTGTACAATGTTCACTTGGTTCTACTCAGTTCACTTAGCATCGCTTCATGTGAGTCTCTCCAGAAGAAAGAAACTTTGAAAGCACATTACTTCAAGAAATGTTAGTTTCCTGGAGCTGTGGAAAAAAAGAGAAAGACTAAAGGAAAACTCAATAACTACTGTGAAGAGATTGAGTAAGTTGCTTATTTACAGAGTAGTCCAAATTTGGTGGAGGTATTCCAAAGACAAGCCAATGAAATTATATGTTATAATTTGGTGGATAGTTATTTGGACTCTCTGAAGAGCAAGTAGAAATTGATGGACATTTGTCTCAACACTCTTGAAGTCACTAATTTGGACCTAAATTCCAGAGAGACAAAGAGACAGAGAAACATGGATGGGGGAAGCAAGGAAGAAAGGAAGGAAGGAAGGAAGGAAGGAAGGAAGGAAGGAAGGAAGGAAGAGAAAGAGGAACGGAGAGAGGGAGAGAGGAAGGGAGGAAAGGATGGAGGGAGGGAGGGAGAGAGGCAGGAAGGGAGGAAAAGAAGGGAAGGAGGAAGGGAAGAATAAGGGAGTGAGGGAGGGAGGGAGGGAGGGAGAAGGAAGAGAGAAAGAATCCTCAGAGCACAGTAGTATTGTTAGCCAACCTGAGGCTGCTATGAATTCAGGCTCAGGACTGACCAGAAGAACATTGCAGTTCTCATGAGAATTACGAGCAATTGAAATCATTAATTAGCTTAAGCCATACGAACAAGCAGGTCAACAGGTCAAAAGGAAGACAGGCCTATTTGACTTGCTACCAGACTAATTTACAATATTCCAAATGAAATCGGAGAAATTATTACATGAGCATCCTGATGACAATATTAACATTTACTCATATAATTTATATTATGTATGTTGTTTGTAATTGCACAAGGAGTCTGTAATGCTAAATGCTTTCATCACAAGTTGAATTCAATATTATCAAATATCAGGGCTCCTCAATGGCTAAGATAGGCACTGGGAAACTAGAGAAAGAATCCTATAGGTGATCATATTAATTTCAGTAATGGGGCAGTGATTAGTTCCTTGTATTAGCTTTCCTTCTCTTCTTTCCTCAATGTTTCTTTCGGAAAATTTGGGAGATCTCATATACAATAATTCCTAGTTACTTTCCTGCCCTACATTTTCACAAATGTAGAACTGAATAAATGGAAAGTGAATTGCACTGTTTTTGATTACCCTCATGGGAAGCTGAAGAACAACAGCCAATTTTAAAGTTTGCATTCATAAAACCATATTGTTTGAAGTATTTTCTCAGTACATATGTGTCAATTTATTAAAAATTATGCCAATTTGTTTTTAACTTGAATGCTAGCAATGAAATTTTGGATTGAGAAAAGAAAAAATCTTGATGATAATATCAATAAATTGTTGGAGTTTATCCTTATACAACCCAAATACAGGAAGATTTTTTTCTGGGGATTCAAGAAGCCAATTATTAAGAAAGACAGTATTTTGTTTGAGGGATATATGGAATGATTCTCAAAACTGTAACACCAGCACATATGAATCAACAGGCATACAATTTATTAAATTTATCACAAGAGCTTTCAGCTTGGCCAATAAGATGGTTGAAATGACCAAAGTGATCATATGATAGGACTCTAAATGGGTTATAAAGAAATAATAAAACCTTTATTTTTTATGTTGACCTCTAAATGATCATGATGCTGTTTCTTCATCTGGAATACTAGGCAAGGTAGAATGCATTTTGTTGGATTTCATACCTCACATTTCATGCCTTCTGAATTTCACAGCCCTTTGAGCTCAAATTAAAGACACCACTCTTGTATTTTATATTGATTTTTTGTCATAAATTCTAGACTATCAACTCCTCTTGTAAGGTAACCAGAATTGTGTTAAATATTAAAGTATAAGCTACAAACAGAAAAAAAACACAGTGACGAAATTTTATATCTTGCCAAATAAGAAGGCACAGTCATAGTTTCATGGACATTAGCTTGGGTGCAATCATCTGGGAGATTTATAAAAACTAGCTATCTGTCCAAGCCATAATTGATTCATGAATTCCGAAAAATACAATAAACTGTCCCTGTCAATCCCTGCAAAATTCTCCTAATATAGATGCAAGTGTATTTAATACAGATTTATAGATTTAAGAAGGAAAAAATTTTAATCAATTGTCCAGAAGTAGAAAATAAAAACCTTTTTTGAATAGTCAAAAGTTTGAAGCATCTGAGTGCATTATACCAGGAATACAGATTGTTTTAAAAATCCAATATTTGATATTTGATATTTATCTAGTTGTATTAAGAAAGCTTCCCTCTTTTTCAAAAAGTGGAAGATTTTTGCAGCTTCACTTGCTTAGACCAATAGTCAATTCTATTTATTATGTCTTGTAGGGATATAAAATGGGGGCAGAAAGAAAGTTTGAAATCTATTAAAATTTCTTTATTTTATAGATTTATTTGGTTGGGCATATTAGTGGGTTTGGAGAAACACTGGTAAAATTTCAGAAGCCTATATTTAGCTCTTCATAATATTGCATCCCTTGTTTCAATTGACATTTATTTTTATAAGCACCAAGTCATATTTAATTTACAAGCGTGATTTAATAACAGCAGTTTTTTTGGTTTTCATTGTTGTCCTCAAGGAGCTATTCCAGAAAATACAATGAAATTCTGTGGGTTAGGATGAAACTCAGGGATACTCAGGAGAGGCATGCATGCTGAGGAACAAATTATTTCCAATTCCTTTTAAATCTCCTATAACAACATTTAGACTGTTCTTATCTCTTTTTGAACACCAAAGATTTCCATTTGGAATTGTTGACATCTGAGAGTTTGGCTGCGGGTTATTTATAAACTCTTTAATGGCATAGGAGAATAAAAAATGTTTAAACAGAAAACAGATAGCATTCTCCCCCCATTATTTCTATCAAATTGGGATTCATAAGAAGGATTCCGGTGGTATGAGTTAAACAAGAATTGTTAATTGGAAGAAGGCTGTTTTTACAAGATTGTGCAAATGGTGTTCCCTCAGAAAAATTAGATTGTTACTCAGTCAGAATTACTAACTAAAATTCTAACCCACTTCTATTTTGAATGTTAACCTAGATATATAGACTAAATAATGTTAATCAAATATCCTGTAGGAAATTTATCAAAAGAATATAAAAAATTGAGCAGTGGCCAAATTGCATTATTTTAATAGCTTTATTACTAAATTTAAAACAAATGTAAACTTTGAAAGGTGCTTCATACAAATCAAAATTGTAAAACTGATTTGACTTATTCAAATGCAAGAGATCAATATTTTGGAAGATTTTGTTTGGGTGGTAAACCAAGTCTTTTTCTGCAAAGATACCTCATTGAAGATCTTTGTAGAGACTTTCCAAAAGTCAATCTTTCCCTTCCCAACACAATTCAATGATCCAGGATTTGGCACGTGCACACATGTATGTGTGTGTATATCTGTGTATAAGTATACAAAATATAAATTATTCTGATTCAAATATAAATTTTATAATTTTATTAATAAAATATTGTTTGCACCCTATTCCAAAGCCTCAAAAATATTTCTGGGCTTTTTTCCACATTGTTTATATTTTAAAGTTTACTTTTTACTTTTAAAATTTAATTGTTTTAGTTTCTCAGATTTATAAATAAAGTTGGTGTCTTTAGAAGATTTGTTGTGGGATCATAGGATGCAGGTTTAAATATAATTTCTAATGCTTATACTTTGTGATCTTGGGAAAACAACCTCCTTGGGCTTTTCCCCCCATCACATATAAAATGAAAGAATTTGACTAGATCAGAGGTGTCAAAGATACAGCTAATCTCCCATATGCAACCCAAATAAGAATAAAATATAATTGGAAAATATTTAACAAAATAAATAAAAAATATAAATAAAGTAAATAACAATACATGTTAAGTCCGTATTCAGCCTACTAGGATCCCTACATGTGGCTTAGTGGTTTCTCACTCCATGTGAGTTTGACAGTGAGGTAATCAAACCTGGAAATCCCATATACAGCATGATAATTCTACCACTTAACCACTAAATTCAAAGAATAATTTCTTATTCTCCTTCTAGTGGATTCAGAATTCTATTCTCCCAATCACAAATCATAATGTACAGGTTGCTTTTTTAGTCTAATTCCCTTGTGCAAAGTAGAACTTCTAGAGAACTAAGTTTGATTGTGCTCCTCTATTCTATTTTTATGTTAGTGTATTTATAAGAATGTGTTGCTAAATGTTTAACAACTAACTCTCAGGGAAAAAAAAATTAACTGTACATTATGTGTGTATGTATGTATGTGTGTTGTGTGTATATATGTATGCATATATGTGAAAACATACTCACATCAACATTTTTTTCACAAGGCACTTTTGTTAATTTTTTGCCAAACCTTTATGTTCATGGCTAGACTTTGTTTGCAATTCAGCTATTATTTCACAAATGGTGTTGCATTCCAATCCATTAATTATGTTCCCACCAAATTTACCATTTTTGAATCTAATGTTATATACAGTTAAACTCTATTACACTTTTGGGCAAATTACATTCATTAAAAAGAAATTTCTTTCAGTTTCAACGCTATTGATTTTAATAGTACTTTTTGAAAAGTTTTTCTTTGATGACAGATATTAGAACACTATTTTATTTCACATTATACAACCCAGAAAAATCATTCAAAATGAATTGAAGTTTTTAAATTTTACTTAAATGATATAGTTGGGGATTTTTCCAAAAAAATATGTATGGGTATAGATAGTTCTTCATAAGGCCAATTATATGGTGCTAAAATTTAAAATATTTTCATTGTTTTTTTTTTCATTCTGTCCAAAAATACATGTATAAGTTCTTGCTATTATAGTTGTCTAGTAAATTATTCATAGCAGGAGAATTAAATTTATCATTTTTATTGAAATTAATATCTTTAAACTTATGTGATTTAATCAAATATTCAACTTGAGATTCATGCTTTTCAGTATCAATCGTAAATATCCAAACCTTTAATTGTGATTTTATTAATTTTTGATGTCTGAATTTTAGTTGATCTTGACTGCAATGTATTTGAAAATAATGAAAATTCTTCAAGAATGCCAATCATCAAAGCAAGATCACTCAAGAAATTAGTTTTAGCTAATTACTTTGGCAAAGTAGAATAAATAAAAGACAAATGTACAAGGCAGGTTATATGTGCCATACAGCAATAGCAGCTCATAAACTACTTGTTACCCATCTTGGTCCCAGTATTAGACTAAATTTAATAATTTCAAGTTATTTAGCTATGGTTTGCAGTTTGGTTTTATTTTTTTTAATAGATTTGTGATACATAGAATAAATTTTATCCAGTAATATTTTAAATGATTATTTTATTTTATTTCAAATATTGAATTGCCAAGTGATAATTGCAATTTGAACTATTTCTGGAGTTGCTGCTGGAACAAAATAAAATTAAGTGCATTTTTAAATATTCAATATTAAAGCCACAATTGCTTAAAGTGGAAAATGTGTTAAGAAAATACTCAGCTGGGGTTTATACCAGTTATTTTTTTTTTGATCCAATGTAATTTTCAGTTCCAAACTCTCTCATGCTCTCCTTTTCCTCTCAAAATTTCTGAGAAGGCAAGAAAAACAAAATTCATCACATAACAAAATGTGTGTGCATACACAAATGCATATTACATATTAATTTATAAGTGTATATAGATAAATATATAGAGATAGATAGATAGATAGATGTGAAATAATAAACATCACATTAGCATGCTTTCCCCAAGGAAAAAAATAGAAAATATGTTTTATATTTTATTCCACACTTTGAATATATCAATTCTCTATATGGAAATTACAGTATGATTCCTCATGAGCCCTTTGAAATTGTGGTTGGTCATTTTTTGATAAGGATTTCTATATCTTTCAAACTTGATTAATTTTACAACATTGTTGTTACTATGTAAATTATTATCCTGGTTCAGCTCAAAATACTTTTAATCAGGTTGTACAAATCTTCAAACATTTTATTTTAAATCTGTACCTTCATCATATTTTACAGAACAATAGAATTCATTGTATTTATGTACCATAACTTATTGAACCATGTTCCTACTGATGGATAATCCCTCAGTTTCTAATCTTTTGCCTCAACAACAAAAAGGAGTTACTATAAATATGTGCATGCATATGAGTGATTCTCCTTTTCTCTGATCTTTTAGGGTATAGACCTAGAAGTAAACACTAACTTTTAAACAACAAATAACATCACTAATCTAGGAGTAGATTGAACTGTATACTAGCTATTTTGCATATAATGATTTAAGCATTGGAAATTAACTGAAGGTCTTTGAGGTTTTGTATTTAAAGAATCAGGGAAATATTTCAATGGTCTGAGCCTATAGTTTCATAAAACAATCAAGTCCCAAAGAAATGTTTCATTACCCATTGGTGGTGAGGAAGAGAAAAAGTAGCCTAACTTGCATGAGGGCAAGAATTAGAATATTACTCTCACAATATGCACATCCTAAAAATGAGATGTCTATACAAAATCAAGCAAGAAAAATCCAATAGGTAGTTCATGTTTTATTAGCAGAATGATTATATGCATAGATGTTGGAGTACTCATCTATCTGCATAGAGATGTATCTTTAATGTATGAAAATTGAGAATTAAAAAAAATGTAGAAAAGAGAAAAGACCTCAGAAATCCTGGAGACAACCTAGTCTGAATAAATAAGAAATGGATGATATTCTATTAAAAGTGGTTGAGAGAGAGAAAGACAGACATACAAACAGATAGACAGATAGACAGAGACAGAGAGAGAGAGAAAAAAGAAGAATAGAAGAAGAAAGAAGAGAAAGAGGAGGAAAAGGAGGAGGAGGATGAGAAGGAAGGAGGGAGAGAGGGAGAGAAGGAGGAAGGGAGCATAATGGTGAGTGGGATAATCTAATCAGCAAGGATGAAGAAGAAAAACAAGAACAAGAACAAGAAGATCAAGAACAAGAAGAAGAAGAAGAAAGAGGAGGGGGAGGAGGAGGAGGAGGAAGAGGAAGAGGGAGGGAGGGAGAGAGGGAGGAAGAGAGGAAATGAGTATAATGGTGAGTGGGATAATCTAGTCAGCAAGGGATGAAATTAAGAACATGAGGAGAAGAGTGAGCAAGGAGAAAGTAAATCTATTCCTTTCATACAGAAGTAAAGGAGGAAAGGGTTGATGAAAAAGTAGACACTTATAACATATAAAGTCATGGATAAAATTATGCTCATCAGGATGATCCCTGTTTTCTCAGGGAAAAAAAATAAGAGTTAAGGACATATACTAGAGAAGGAAAGGTAATAAAAATTTGAAATGAAAAGAGAAATATTGTAACAGCAAGAAGTAGAGAAATCTTGGAGTGATTAGATAAATCATTGTACTGGAGCCAAGTATGCATAGGTATAATACTTCTTTCAGTTGTAATCAGCCACAGGGAGAAATAAGATTACAACATATAGCCAACTAAATCTAAGATGTATAATTGAAAAAGGAAAAAAAAAAGTTTTTATGTATTGAGAATAAATTATTACAAATTGATTAGTCTAGTACTGCACTGGCATCGATGAAATATTAAAGAAATCAGACAACCTCCATAGTACAATGGCTAAATTGTCTCTAGATAATTTCTGGAAAGATATAGGTGAGAATCATCCAGTTAAAAAGGAATTATGAATCATAATGTGACCCAACAGACAGATTACCCACATTGATAAGATTTACCAAAATATCCAAGTGGTGATATGTTCAAATTGTAATTATTCTGTATGTTAAAATATGGTTCTGCTGAACTTGGTTGCTATGCAGTTGTGCAACCATGCCTGACTCCTTGTGACCCCATGGACTATAGCAAAACAGGCCCTTCTATGCTCTATTATTTCTTAAGGTCTGTCCAAATTCACATTCATTCTTTTCATGGCATTATTTACCTATCTTATTCTCTTACATCCCCCGTTTCCTTTTTACTGATTCCAATATTGGTTCCAAATCAATATTTGACCTAATGAAAAACCTGAGTTAATTGCTTTAAATATTGACTGATTTAATGTATTTCCTGAAGAAAATTCAAAAGTCTTCTCCAGCATCACAATTCAAAACTGTTTATGCTGTGTCATTCTCCTTATCTCATAGTCAAATTCTTAAAACAATGCATTGCTACTGAGGAAAACAACAACAATAGCAACACAATAGCTTTGATTACTTTTTTGTTGCTGGCAATATCACTTTTTTTGGCAAGGTGATGTCTCTGTTATTTAGTATGCTATCTGTATATGCCACAATTTTCCTTCTAAGAAGAAAGTATTTTTTAGTTTCATGGCTACAATCACCATCTGCAATGATTTTCAAGCCCAAGAATATAACATCTAACACTGGTTCTATTTTTTCTCCTTCTATTTGCCCAGAAGTGAGGGAACCAGTTTTAACTTAAGGTTTCTTTTTTATGTTAAATTTCAAGCCAACTTTTATATCTCCTCTTTCATTCTTATTAAGAGGGTGGACTATTTGATAATATCTAATAATATTTGCTATACTTGCTATTGATAATTAAATAATAATTTTCTTTATAATGCTAGGTTTCTCATTTCAACTCTTACTTCAAGAATTTTAAACAGTAGCTTCACCACAAAAGGCTCATAAGCAACTATTCTTAAGGAGAATTAGGAATAGAAGCATGATGACCTTGCCAACATGTTTGTGTTTGTTATCAGTCAAATTCAGAACATTTTACACACTAGCTTAAACACAAATAGTTTATTGCCTGAGAAATGTCAACCCTTTTACTCAAGAGGTTTCTTATTAGATTACTTCAGTCTTCTGAATTTCTAGATTTATGAGACTTGGTGAAAGCTATAAAAGCATTGTAAACATTTTGGTTTAACTTCATCTTATTTAAATTAATTTTCTGTCTCATAGATGTGAGGAACTAAGATTTTTCATGATATTTGGGCATGTACTGTATTATGCAATGCTATGCAACTCTCACACCCTGTACTTTAAGGGAACTCAATTGAATAACATTTACATCACCTCTGACTTTTTGTGCAAATAGAATCATTCATTGGTAAGTACTGTATCTTTTGGAATATGTCATCTATAGAGAAATGTCTCTTCTAATGATCACAATGAAATAACATATTGAATTTATTTTGATATAAAACTATTAATGGTTGTTGATGGTTTTCTGGCATTATTTCCCAAATCATTATATTGTTCCCCTCACACCCCACATTTAAGGCTATATAATAATAAAATGAAATTATAAATAATGTATTATCAGGTTGACAATATAACCCTAAAAAACAAACAAAAACACTAATATGACCCTATACTTTATAAGTTTAAAGAACATTTTCTGATTAAGTTCAGAAGGTTCAAAGCCAATGGATAAGCAAAAACAATTTGCCAACATTTTCCTAAGTTTTAAATGTCAAAGCCCTAGAAATGATTTGGGTAAATAGAGGATCACAGAGCATCTCAGAAGCATGACCTCTTCAAGGTGATTTTTCTCTAACAATCTCTTTCCATCATCATCATTGTTATCTTGTCTTAGATATATTTATCAAGGAAATTCTTCATCCACCATTTAGAAAGTCAGTTTGAATGAAAATCAGTCAGGGTGAAGAAACAAAAACTCATAAATATAAATATAAATCATAAATCTAAAAAGGCAGACTGGAAGAAGTTTCAGAAACTATAATCTGTGGCAGCAAACAGATTTGGATATGGATTCAAGAAAGGGCTAGCTCTGAAAATTTAGAGCTGAGATGTGTGATCAATCTACCAAGAAAGAAAAGGTATCAAAGTCCTGCAGGACCAAAATTGTGAGTTGCCTCAGCTAGCTGTGCTTCCTACAGCTATGTTTCACTACCATTGTACTCTGAACCTATCCCTGGTATGGGTGTTATGTCTTTTGTGGAAAAGTGCTTCTCAAATTTCTAGGGAAATATTCTATAACTTCTTTTTAAAAAAATATTCTATCTAAATAAATGTCTTGACTAAGAATTAATGGTGTCTAATAGCTGATTATTAAGAGTAAGAGTGGCAATAGGGGCTCCTAATCTATAATGGTAAGAGTGAATACTCATCAAGTATATCATAGAACCTTGGAGTAGCAGTGGTGCTCTGAGGATCATAATTGTAACTTGCAAGTATAATCATCTCTCTGATTAAGCCAGACGGAAGCAATGAATTTGGACAAATAATGATAAGCCACGGCATTGTAGCATTTTAAACAGCAAAACCCTAGAAATAGCTTATAAAGTGAAGAATTTGAAGTAATCCAAGGGATTATCAATAGTTGGGGGAAAAAATCTTTCTATACACCTCTTTATGGGGCTGGAGGTGAAGGTTCTCAGACTAAGATGTCTGTGAGGGGAACTGTTTGCTGAGAAGATGCTCAACAGTTGGAAAGTTTATTTGAGAGAATTTAAAGAGCACTTGAAGGAGCAGAGACATGCATTCCACATAGTGAAAAAGGAGAGGAAATTACTAAAAGTTAGAAATAGCCTTTAGAAGCAAAACTATTGATAGCAGAGAAATGAAATGACTATAACCTCCAGAGACAGCTAGTCTTGGCAACCAGGAGTCATTCTGAAGAGAAGAGAAAATTCTGGCAGCCCAGATGAGCAACTTACCCAAGAAAATACTTCACCTATGACAGAGTTTCATATAAATTGTAGAAGCAGAAATGAAGAATCACAAATGTATGTTAGAACCTAGAGATAGCAGCTGTTCTTTGGTGAACAAAAGTGCTAATGAGAATGCTGAGTTTGAGGACTACACCAGAGGATGTGCTGCTACATTTGAGAGCCTAAGAAAATGAAAAGCAATTTAAGCAAAGGTTTAGATTTTTTTTCAATTAGAAAAAATATATTTTAATACCTTAAGTACCTGTGATTCCATTGGGAAGAGTACCTCCCCTTAGGGGCAGAGAGTGAAACCAGATTGAACATTCCTTGAGAGTAAGGATTGTTTTAAATTTCTTCAATCTTCTTAGTACCTGTAAAAGTTTTTTTTTTCCTTTAAAAATATTTACGTATTTATTTAATATTTTCTCAATTACATTTAAAACTATTAAAATTCCTTATTCCCAACTCCAGCCACCATTAAGAAACTACAAATAAAGTTATGCAATACAGTTACATAAAACACACTGTGAAACAAAATGGATCTAAAAAACAAAAATAAAAAACCTTCCAGAAAAATAGAGGAGAGACAGACAGACAGACAGAGACTCAGAGACAGACAGACAGACAAAGTCAGACAGAGAGAGAGAGAGAGAGAGAGAGAGAGAGAGAGAGAGAGAGAGAATTCTTCAATCTGTATTCAATCAGTTCCTTCTCTGGATATTGATAGGATTTTTCATAAGTCTTTCATAGTAGTCCTGGACCATTGCACTACTAAGAATAGCAAAGTCATTCACAACCAATCATCTCACAACATTGCTATTATTTTGTATACAGTACATTTTACTTTGATTGAGTTCATTGAGGGTGTCCCAGGTTTTTTTTTTGTTTGTTTGTTTTTTTCCGAGAGCATCCTGCTTATCATTTCCCATAGAACAATTTCATTATAATCACATACCACATTTTATTCAGCCACTCTCCAGAGAAAGGGATATGAGATGTGGACTACAACATAATATTTTTATGCTCTCTATTGATGTTTGCTTGCATTTGGTGGGCTTTTTTAGATATTTTTGTTCATGTAGATACGATTGTTCTTGCACAGCAAGTGTAGAAATATATATACATATATTCCACTCATCAAGTATTTTAATATAATTAACATGTAGTAGACTTCCTGCCATGTAGGGGAGGGGAGGGAACAAGGGGGGAAAAATTGTAATGAAAAACATTGTAAGGGTCAATGTTGAAGAATTACCCATACATATGTTATGCAAATTAAAAAGCTTTAATAAAATAAAAAAGAAGAGGTAGCATTTATCAAATGTGGCCCTGAGAAAAGCACATTTTGTAGACCAATCAAGAATGTTTTTCAAATGGTTTTTGAAACTCACAAAATTGTAGCATTCTGAATTTAAACATTAAATTGCTCAGCTTTGTAAAATATAAAACACATTTTAAATGTATTATAGTCAAATTTGTAATATTCAGATATTTACCTGGATTTTTTAAATACATTAAAAACATACTGACCTAGCAGTAAAAATAAATAAATAAATAAATAAATTATCTCTCCTGGATCTATTTTTCAGGTCATTAGTTTTTTCAATGAGTTATTTCACATTTTTTTTTCTATTTTTGTTTGGTTTTGCTTTACTTTAACTTCATTTCTCATAAAGTCACTAGCTTCCTTTTGCTCAATTCTAATTAAGGAATTATTTTCCTCAGTGAACTTTAGTATCTTTTTTCCCATTTGACCAATTTTGCTTTTTAAGCCACATACACACACACACACACACACACACACACACACACAAAACATTTTTGTATTTTCTTTTGCACCATTCTCAATTCTTTCCTTAATTTTATATGCATATATTGTTGATGTTTTGTTTTCCGTTATGACCAACTCTTTTATGACCCCCTTGGACCAATACTGTCCATGGATTTTCTTGGAGTGGTTTACCATTTCCTTCTCCTGTGGAATAAGATAAGCAGCAGTTAAGTGACTTGCCCAGGATCATACAACTAGCGAGTGTTTAGTATCTGAGGTCATATTTGAATTCAGGTCTTCCTGACTTCACACCTAGTATTCTAATAACTGAACCATTTGGCTGCCCCATATTCATGTGCGTGTGTGTATGTATACAAATATACATAAATATGTACACATATATATATATATACATATATATTTGTTTGATATGTATATATGCATGTGTCCATATATATCTATATATATAGATATATACTTTTCTGTATACACATATTAGATGCATGCATACAATTTTTTATATATGTGTGTGTGTTTTTACATACTAGCCAACAGATTGTTAGAAGGGTGAAAACTGGGTGATGATATTTTTAGAAACAAAATTCATTCAATGAGATATATGTTCATGTTTGTAAGTACATGTGCACACACAGATATATATGTATATACATATATATCTCTGTGTATATATGTGTATATATATGTGTATATATATATATATATATATATTATATATTCACATATACATTCATATATGTCCATGTCCCTGGTAAACTTTTATGGAGTTTTTGTATTATGTAATTTGGTTTCAACTAGATATAGTTGTGAGCAACTAACTGAAGAGTTCTGAAAAACCAAGATATAATGCGAAGTGCTTTTCAAAACAATTTTGAATTGTATTAAATGATGTTATCATCCAAGCTCTTGTTCTATCCATGACATTCCCTAGCGATGTGCACTATTGCACACAAGAAAAAATATTTTAAGATCAATATGGTGTCAGGCATGTGTCCTTTGTCATTGGGAAACCAATGTGTCTGCTCTTTGGGATCATTTGCATCCTATTCTTCGCATTTAGAGAATAATGAAACCAGCTGAATTATCAAATTACCTTCTTCTTCCAAAAATGAGTACCGCAAAAGGCCCTTTAAGATTCAGATTATGGGAAAAGAGATTTTCTTTTAATCAAACAATCAATAAACAAGTCAATGCCATACCTGTTACTGTGTTAGGTATAAGAGGTAGAAACAAATGCAACAACAATAATAATAGTAGTAACAGTAATATAATATTTGTAGCATTTTAAAATTTGTGAAGTATTTTCCAGATGTTACCTCATTTGATCCTTTCCGAAACATGATGAAGTTGGTTCTATTATTGTTCCTATTTTACAGATGAGGAAACTGAACCTGAGAGAAATTAAATGATCTCTCCAGGGTCACACAGACACTGATGTCTGAGTCAATATCTGAATCAGTCATTCTTACTTGAAATGTAGCACTAAATCCAGTAAACTATCTATATGTCTTCAATCTATGAGTATAAAAACAAAAAAAAAAAAAAACACTTGCCCTCAATATAATGTTTTATATAAAATGACATTTAAATATATGTATATATGAAATATGTACAAAGAAAATTAAAAAAAAATCTTATGGGGAAGAAATCCAGCAGCTGTTAACTCTCAATATAATAACATATGCTAAATTTTACCAGGCATCCAGCTCCTTATAAACCATTTCGATTTTTCCAAGTTGTTTTTTGTTTTGTTTTGTTTTTCTCAAGAGAAATAGTCATTCTATTAGCTGTCCCATAAAAATGCAGCAGTGAAAACAATTGTTAGGTTTATGGCACATATTTGTGTTGTTTTCATCATCCTTGGGTGCTATTGACTGTAAACATATCCGTTTCATGCCCTCTAAATCAATCAAACCATCCTTAGAAAAAGGAAATGGTTACATGCCACATATTTACTTATCATTTCAGATGCTAAATACCTTATTACTACCTACTTGCCAGGGACCAAATATCATAGCATATCATTCTGAAATGCTTAACAATCTATTTTGGCCAATTTATTTGAAACTAAAGAGATTCAGGGAAGTTGAATCTGGAACAAGTCTCTTTCCTAATATATATCACCTATTTCAGTATATATACCATAAGATGAGAAATTACCTGTTTCCTCACATCTATATTTCTAGCAGAAGCAGATTTTCCTTGAAAAGCTGCATAATAATTCATGTTCTATATCTTCTAGATCATTAAACCAAAATGATGAGACTTTGAGATTTACCAGATCAGTCACTGAAAGAGCTTTAGGTATTTTAGCAAGCATATTAAATACTCTGAGAAACTGTCACTGTTCTGCTTTATTACCCTTGAATGAATTACAAGATTTTTAGATATGCTAGATTCTTGGTAATAGGAAATAAACAAAGGAACTAAAAGATAATATTGTTAAATTACAATAATAATTAAGGTGACAAACTATTTCCAACCTTTAGCAAGTCTTCATTTTTGGAAGTCAAATCAAAGTCAAAAATATAATAGTGATCATTTTGTTTATGTCTGATTGGACTTTCTATTACCCTTCCTAATGGATCATAAGCTGAATTGCCCAAAATTGTCTTAGTCTTTTGACCACAAATGTGACTAATGATTTTGCTCATCTCAATATTGTACTCAGTTCAGAAATTCTATGTAGGGATGTCTTTGTTTCTTTGTGAAACATAGTATGCCATGCACATTCATTCAACAAAGATTTATTAAGAGCTTATTGTGCACAATATATTTCATTAGATACAACAGAACAGGAGAATCAAAGAATTTGAGAGTTGGAAAGGAGTCTGGAAATCATTTAGTTCAACCTATAAACAAAAAGCATCCCCACTATAACATCTTGACAGGTAAGATCATCTAGCTTCTCCTCTAAGGCTTCTAAAAAAAGGGGAATACGCTATTTCTCTGGAAATGTGATCTAATCTGGGTCTGACTCAAGCAGAAGCATGTTTATCTATATTTCATATTTGAGTAAAATTAGATACTTGCAAATCATTGAACAACAAATAAAAGGAGATTTGCTCCGTTGTAGAAAAAGAACAATATTTAAATAAGAGTATACATTAGGGAAATTCCTAGATGATTAAATTGAGTAGTCTTCTCTGACTCATTTGCCTGTTATGGTCTACAAACCAAGTATAAGAAAACACCCAGAGTTCCCCCAGATCATTTAATACCCAAGAGATAAGGAAAATGTGAACAGCCTGACATTTTATTCTTCTGCTCTAATCAAATCTATAAGATTGTTTCATGCTAGGAAAACCTAACATAGCCTTCATGGTAATAAGGGCTAGAATGTGGCTTCCACAACAGCAAGTCATTCCATTTTTGATCATGTTTAATTATGAGGAATGTTTTCCTTGCTTTTTTTGTTTCATTTTGCTGAAAACAAATACAAAATTACCTCTTTATAACTTCTATTATTTATTCTTAATTCTGCTTTCTGAGGCCAAACATAGGAAGCCTAATGTCTTCACCATGTGAAACTCCTTCAAATACTCAAAGACAATTATAAAACCCCTAAGTGTCCTTTCCTTTAGCCCAAATGTGCCAAGTTCCTTCAACCTAATCCTAGGTGTAATATACTAAAAAAAAATCTTTTGTTGCTCTCTTCTGGACACTACCAATCTATCAATGTATCAATCAAACTAAAGTTTCTTAAACATGTTTGCAATCCCACTTGGGGTAACAGAACTGAAAGTGGGGGTTGTGAAAAAATGAGCAACAGTAAAAGGTTTCTGAATCCAGTAACCAAAAATTAACACAAAATCAAATTACAAAGTGTTTCTGGCAGTGCTTACCTCTGTTGCATTGCACAACTTCACTACAACTTTGATTCTGAACACGTAATATTAGCACTTTGCACTGCTCACACAAGAAGACAACCAGAAATACTTTGGCTCAAATTTGAGATGGGACAGCATAAAAATTTCTTCAGTGAAAAGGGGTCATGAGTGGAGAAAGTTTAAGAATGCTGCATTAAAATACCATGCCTAAAACTGAACGCAAAACTCCAGAAAAGATCTGATGGAAGCAGAATATAACAGACTGTTACCTCTCTGTTCCTCGGGGCATGTTTTTCTTCTTCTTAATTCATTCAAAGATTTCAGTAGCTTTTATGGCTGTTTCATAATACTACTTCCTCATGTTGAGTTTGCACTCCATTAAAACCCCTAGATTTTTTTCCAGAAACTTCTCTCTATCCATACCTATTGTTAAACTTTATTTTTATGAGTTCTTTTTTTAATACCAGATTGAAAGAGTTTTCTTTTAGCTCTGTGAAATGGAATGTTATTAAATTTGGCCTAATATTCTAGCTTGCTAATATCCTTTTGAATACTGACTGCCATCATCTATGAAAGTTATCAATCACAGCTTTGTATAATTTTTAAATTTAATGAAAATACCATCCGTGCCTTTTCAAGCCATTTATAAAAATGCTAAACATCACAGCACAAAACAGACACCACTGTGAAAAATTCTCATATTGAAATTAACCCTTTAAGCCAAAACTAAGATGGCTGATTAAAGTCAAGAAGTCACCTGAGCTCTCCCAAGTTACCCTCCAAACAACATTAGAATAACACCTAAAATGAATCATGAAGTGACAAAACCAACAAAGGGGCAGCTAGATGGTGCAGTGGATTGAGCACCAGCCCTGAAATCAGGAGAACCTCAGTTCAAATCTAGCCTCACACACTTAACACGTCATAGCTGTGTGACCCTGGGCAAGTCATTTAACCCCAATTGCTCAGCAAAAAAAAAGTATAGTGTGGAACAATTTTCTAACACAAAACAGTTCATACCCTGCAAGCCAGTAGCAGGTTTTAGGACCCTCCAAATTGGCAGTAGCAGTTTTTGGAATTTTTGACAGAGAGACAGTAAAAAGGTCAGACAAGAGGTCAGAAAGAGAATACAGAGGACTTTTTGCTGGCCCTGAGAACAAGACTCTGCAATACCCCAATGCATTATTAGGTCACAGGCACAGAACAAGAAAAAAAAACCACCCTAATGAGAGTTTTAAAGTGGAAAGGAGAGCTTGTGGGTGCTCACAGAAAAGAGCACAGGCAAAGAGGACAGGGATCACATCTCTCCATAGATCATAACACCTTGAAATAACTAAACTTATAAACTCCCAGGATTATCTCTGAAAACAGCAGTTAAAAAAAAAGAAAAAGCAAAACAAAAACTCCAAAACAACGACAATGACAAAAAAGCTGAAGGTTGGGACAGTTTCTCCTCCACCTACGAGCAGAGCCCAACTTTAACATAAAGTTAAAAGTCAAGAAAGAATCTGGGTGAAAAATGAAACATCAAGAATCAAACAAAATAAAAAGAATGAAAAATAGTAGAAAGTGTGACATCTTATTGGAAAAACAACAGAGTTGGAATATAGATCCAGGAGATCTAAGATATTTAAGAATTATTAGACTACCTAAACGCCATAATAAAGAAGAAAAGACAAACATTATAGTTTTAAGAAATTATCAAAAAAAAACTTCCAATATCCTAGAACCAAGAATCAAATACATATTGATAGAATCCAACATTTACCTCCAAAAAGAGATCTCAAAATGAAAACTTCCAAGAACATTGTAGGCAAATTCTTTGTTTAAAAATAAATGGTAAAAAAAAACAAAAAAATATATATATATAAGCTGATCCAAAACTGAGGAAGATTAAAAGCTGAGAGAAAACTATAGATAAATTTCCCTAATGATTATTGATGCAAAAAATGTTAAATAAAAAGCCAGCAAGGAAATCACAGCAATATATCACAAAGATCATACATTATGATCATGTGAGAATTAAACCACAAATTCATGATTGGTAAACTATAGTGAAACTCTGTTAATTTATTTATTTAGTGATCTACCAGTTGAATTACTATAGAATTATTTTATAGAGCTAGATAAAACAAACAGTTATCAACATTAATCTGGAAGAATGAATGGTCAAAATTATGTAAAGGAATCAATGGGGGAAAACATTTGAAGTAAAGCAATCCAGCAGTTCAAGATTTCAAATTCTATACAAAGTGATAATCATGAAAACTACCTGGTATTAGCTAAGAAAAAAAGTGGTGGATCAGTGAAATTGATAAAGGACATAATAAACAGTAAAGTTAGCTATTCTGATCAAGACAATTCCAAAGGATCCTTAATGAAAAATATTTTCTACTTTCAGAGTTCAGATGAATTATGAATGAAGATTAAAGCAGACTTTTTGTAAATATTCATCCATTTCACTTAGATTGTCAGTTTTAAATCATATGGAAATCTACATGTTTTAACATTATTGAGTCCCTTATATTTTCTTTCACATTTACCTTTTATATGTTTCTCTTGAGTCTTGTATTTGAAAGTCAAAATTTTCTGTTTAGTTCTTATTATTTCATCAGCAACATTTGATTTTTGTTTCATTTCATTAAACATCCATTTTTTTTCCTTGTAGGATTTTACTTTTTTGCTGAGTAGCTTTTTCTTCCTTGTAATCCCAGATTTTTTGCCTTCTGGAATGTCATATTCTCAGTCCTCTACCCTTTTAATGTGATACTGCTAAAATCTTAGGTGAGGTTTCCCAGTATTTGAAAGGTTTCTTTTTTACTGCTTCAAGTATTTTCTCTCTGACCTTGCAGCTTTGGAATTCAACCATAATATTCCTGGGAGTTTTAATTTTGGGCCCTCAGTTGGTGATCAGTAGATTCATTCATTTTCTTCTTTACCTTATGGTGCAAGACAATATAGGCAGTTTTCCTTGACAATTTCTTGAAACATGATGTCTTGGCTCTTTTTTATTTATCATAGCTTTCAGGTAATCCAATACATCTTATATTATCTATTATCAATCTATTTTCTGTTGATTTTCTAGGTCTGTCTATTAGCCTTGAACACTATCCTTGGTGTGGGACAGTCTCAAGCATCAGGCCCTATT
Organism: Myrmecobius fasciatus; assembly: GCA_023553655.1. Classification (NCBI taxonomy): domain Eukaryota; kingdom Metazoa; phylum Chordata; class Mammalia; order Dasyuromorphia; family Myrmecobiidae; genus Myrmecobius; species Myrmecobius fasciatus. The sequence continues at coordinate 15,389 of JAJPUD010015525.1, read as the reverse complement.
GTTTTCAGGGCTAATTCTAGAACTTTGGAAATTTGGGGAAGGATTCTGGGGAGATGTTTCTGTGATGTTACTGTAGATGTTACTACTTTCTTGGTCCTTACTCAGGAAGGACCCTTGATCAATTGAGATCACAATTGATATTGTTCCTTAGTCTCTTCCTCCTTTGCTTAATTTTTTATGTATATAAACATTTACTTTTATAATATTTTGATTTCTATTTTTTTTCTCTCTCCCTTCTTCTTGTTCTCCCTCCCCAAGATGGCAAGCAATTTGATTTGGGTTATACATGTACAATCATATTAAACATATTTCCACATTAGTCGTGTAGTGAAAAGAGTCAGAACAAAAGAGAAAAACTACAAAAAAAAACTGATAATAATATGCTTTTATCATCATGCAGATTCTATAGTTCTTTCTCTTAATGTGGATATTCTTTTCCACCATGAATCATTTGAAATTGTCTTAGATCATTGTATTGCTGAGAACTATGTCTATCACAGTTGATCACTGTACCATATTCCTGTCACTATGTATAATATTCTCCTGGATCTGCTCACTTCACTCAGCATCACTTTCCAGATTCAAGATCCTGCTCATCATTTCTTTCAAACAGTAATATTCCATAGCATTTGAATACCACAATTTATTTAGCCGTACCCTAATTAATGAGCATCCCCTCAATTTCCAATTTATTGACACCACAGAGATGCTATAAATATATTTTGTCCATATAAATCTGTTGTCATACATACATACATACACACATATTTATATATGTATATTATATTATGTGTGTATACATTTTTGTATATATACATATGTATATACGTATACATGTATATATATATATATATATATAAATGCACTAGTGTTTCAATTTTTCCACATCCTCTCTGACATTTACCATAATCTTTTTTCTATTATATTAGCCAATATGATTAGTTGTTTTAATGAGCATTTTTCTAATCGGTAATTATGTAGAACATTTTTTCATATGACTATAGATAATTTTAATTTATGCATCTGAAAACCATCTGTTCATATCTTTTGGCCATTTATCAATTGGGAAATGATTTTTATTCTTATAAATTTGACTCAGTTCTCTTTTTCAGAAATATACTATCAATAAAAATTGCTTCCCAGGTTTCTACTTCCCTTCTAGTCTTAGTTCCATTGACTTTGGGCAAAAACTTAGTAATTTAATGGAATATCCATTTTGCAATTCATAATATTCTCTATTTACTGTTTGGTTGTAAATCTCCTCTCCATAGATCTGATAAGTAAACCATTCTTTGTTCTCCTAATTTGCTTATGATATCACTCTTTATGTTTAAATCAGTTTATCATTTTGAGCTCATTTTGGTATACAGAATGAAATGTTAGTCAGTACTTAATGTCAAATATACTATTTTGCAGTTTTCCCAATAATTTTTGTCAAACAATGAGTTCTTATCACAGAAACTAGAATCTTTGGGTTTAACAAAGAGTAGATCACTATAGTCATTGTCTGTTGTATCTTTTATGCTTAACCTGTTTCACTGATCCACTACTCCATTTCCTAGCCTGTACCAAATGGTCTTGATGATTTCCACTTTATAAAATAGTTTTAGATCTGGTATGGCTAGGTCACCTTCCTTTGAATTTCTTCTTTCATTAATTAATAATTACATTGCCTTTTTAAATCTTTTATGAGCAGTTCCAAGAAGACTGTAGGGGCTTGGGACCAGTTCATGTCACTCTTTGAGATTTCTTCTGTGGACATTCTGTCCTTTCTGAATTTGTATTTTGGTTTGCCCTGTCACTTACAGTAACTTTCTATGGTCAAAGTTCTTTTCTGGTTCTTGCTCATTTTCCTTTCTTTTCTTTTGGTATGTCCTCTTTTTTTTACTTAAAAGGTGGAGCTCTACTCCTGGGGTAAAGGTGTCCCAAGCTTCCTATATAGCTTGAGCACAGGGCCCCTTTGTGTTCAGAAGGGATAGCTTTGCCTGCTCCTGTTAGGAAATATCCTGTTATCCCCGAGTTAGCCTTTTCAGCTGGAACTGAAAGCTGCCTCCCTGATTTGCTCCTTTACTGAGCCATCCTGAGGAGCTTAGTTGCTAATTTGTTGTGACTAAGCCCTCTCTCCATCTTTCCCAAAATCTATCTGAGCTGGGCAGAGTACTCTTTTCATCCCAGTGAGACTGACCTTTCTTGAAGTTTTTTTTTTTTTTTTTTTCTGTCTATCCTGACCTGGAGAGTGATTTCATTCCATCAAACTCTGCTCACTGGCTTGGTTCCATGTGATTTTTGAGGGAAATTGGGAGAGCTCAATTAGCTTCTTGACTTTATTCTGCCATCTTGGTTTTACCCCCAGAATTCAATATTTATGTCATAAAAATAATTTGGTAAAACTCCTTCACCTTTTTTTTCAAATAGTTTTTATGGTATTGAAAATAATTGTCCTAAAACTAATGCAGACATGATTAGAAGGAAAGCAATAAACTAGAAAACATTTTTACATTCAAAGGTTTTGAAAAAGACCACATTTCTAAAATATATGAAGAACGGACTCAAATTTATAAGAAATCAAGCCATTCGCCAACTGATTAATGATCAGAGGATATGAACAATTTTTAGATGAAGAAATTGAAATTTTCTAGTTTCAAAGTAGAAAAAAAAAATCTAGTCATATCAAATCACTATTGATCAGAGAAATGCAAATTAAGACTATTCTGAGATACCAGTACACAGCTGTCAGATTGGCTAAAATGACAGGAAAAGATAATGACAAATGTTAGAGGGGATGTGGAAAATCTGGGACACTGATACATTGTTGATGGAACCGTGAATGGATCCAACCATTCTGGAAAGCAATTTGGAACTGTGCTCAAAAAGTTATCAAACTGTGCATAACCTTTGACCCAGTTGTATTTCTACTGGGCTTATATCCCAAAGAGATCTTAAAGGAGGGAAAGGGTCCCACATCTGCAAAAATGTTTGTGGTAGCACTTTTTATAGTGGCAAGAAACTGGAAACTGAATCAATTGGAGAATGGCTGAATAAATTATGATGTATGAAAGTTATGTAATATTATTGTTCTATAAGAAACAACCAACATACTTAAAATTGACCATAAAAAAATCTCATAAATTTCAACATGTTGTCTCATTATTGATATCTTTGATGAAATTATTGTTTCTATGATTTGTTGTTTGACCTATTCATTCTTTAGGATTAAATTGTTTAATTTCCAAATAATTTTTAAGCTATTTTTAATAAATTTCTATTACATTTGATTTTTATTGTATCATGATCTGAAAATAATTCACTTCTTATTTCTGCTTTTCTCCATTTGATTGTGAGATTTTTTTATGGTCAATTTTTGTGTAGATACCATGTACTAAGAAAAGGGTATATTTCTTTGTATCTCCATTCAATTTTCTTCAGAGTTTTATCATATCTAACTTTTCTAAAATTTTATTCATCTCCTTAAGTATGTTTTTGTTTGCTTTGTGCTTAGATTTATCTAGTTCTGCAAGAGGGAGGCTGAGATTCCACCACTAGTATAATTTTGCTTCTTCCTGTATCTCACTTTAACTTCTCTAAAGATTTGAATGCTTTACACTTGTTGCATGGATATTTAGTATTGATGCTGCTTCATTAACTATGGAACCCTGTAGCAAGATGTAATTTCTCTATCTCTTTTAATTAAGTCTATTTTTTGTTTTAATTTTGTTTGGGATCAGGATTGCTACCCCATTTTGTTTTTTGTTTGTTTGTTTTTACTTCAGCTGAAGTATCCTAATCCAGACTTTTACCCTTATTCTGTGTTTGTCTCTCTACTTCAAATATATTTCATTTAAATTGTATATTGTATGATTCTGGTTTTTAATCTACTTTGCTTTCTGTTTCCTTTTAATGGGAGACTTAATCTTATTCACATTTACAGTTATGATTGCTAGCTGTATATTTCCCTTTATTGTATTTTCCCTCATTTATACTTTTTTCTCTTTTCTTACCTTTTTTCTTCCCACCAGTGTTTTGTGTCTGATGTCCACCTATATCAATCTGCCTTCTCTTTTAAAACCTCTTTTCCCTTCTTTTTTCTTTAATATTCTGCTTTTCCTTCTATGCATCCCCTCCTTTTTCTTTCCCCTTTCTCCTCCTACTTCTCTCCACATAAACACCAGTGATTCCTTATTTCCTCCAGGGTCAAATATAAAATTGTCTGGCATTCAAAGTCTCACACATACACACACACACACACACACACACACACACACAAAAACACATATGCTCTAATCAAGTGAAACTGGCATCCTTGCTGTATCTTGAATAGTGTACTCAATCTTTTAATTTTTTTCACTAATGTCCCCCATGCTTGAAATGCTGTCCTTTCTCATTTCTGTCTCCACACCCTCAAATCTCAACTAAAATTCCACATTCTGTAGGAAATCTTTTATGATCCCCATTGGTTCTAGGATCTTCTTTTTGTTGATTATCTCTTAAATTACACATAGATTTTTAAATATTGTTTTCTCCTTTAGAGTATGAGCTTCTCAAGGGCAGGAACTGTCTTTTACCCTTCTTTGTATCTGCAGCACTTAAATCAGCACATCTGTAAAATAAAATGAAAATAATAATAATATCATCTATCTCCTAGGGTTGTTATGAGGATAAAATTTATCTGGTTAACTTCCATGCTTGAAATATGCTCCTTTCTCAGTTTTATCTACTGATTTCTCTCACTTCCTCTAAGTCTCAACTAAAATCTCATCTTTTAGTGTAAGTCTTGCTCAATCCCTCTTAATTCTTAATATGCTGTTTTCTTTGTATACATTTGCTTTCAAGTTATCTCCCCATTAGATCCTTGAAGGCACAGATTGTCACTTGACTCTGTTCATATCTCCACTGCTTAGCACAGTGCCTGGCACATAATAGCTGTTATTTAAATATTTATTTTGTCTTTATTATTATACCAAGAATAAATAAAATAATACTTGAAATAGTATTTTTAAAAGTTGTAGCATAAAATGTTATTATTATTTCTCTGCAGGGTTAGTCAAACCAGGAGAGAATGACAGAAAGAGAAATTTCATTCAAAATAACCACAAAATCCACAAAATGGATAAGAAATTATGATATGTGAAAAATTCAAAGAAATGTGTCAATTGTATAAGTGCTTCTTGGAAATGTTGTAAAAAAATTTTATGTTAAGATATGCGTTGCACTATATTGTATTTGAAGTTCTAAGTCTGAGATTCTGTTATTTTGACAAAATAGTTTGTCATCAACAAGATAGTTGAACAAATTGGAAAAGTATCACCAAAATATATCAGTTTATCAAATAGTGATTACAAATAACCTATCTTAATTTTCTCAGTCTGTCTGTTTCTTTGTCTCTGTTTCTCTCTGTCTCTCTGTCTTCCTCTTTCTCTCCCTTTCTCCTTCTTTGTCTATCTCTTTCTTTCTTTCTTCTACCATCCTTATCCCTCTCCCTTCTTTCTTTCCCTTTCTCTTTTTTTGTCATATCTATACTTACCTTATTTCCCTTCTTACTTCTTTTTCCCAATATTCTCCTAAGTTTCTGGAAGAATAACATTCTTTCTTTCCTAAAATTGTTTTCTAGGAGAAGACAAAATAATTCAACTGAGACAAAAATTATGATAGTTTAAATCTGAGCTCAGAAGAGAGAGTATATAGTAGAGATATCATAATGGACATGGAGTTGAATATCTCAGTTGAAATCTTGCCTCCAATATTTTCATGTTGTGTCATCATGGAAGAGTAAGTCAATTAACCTTCATGAATCTCAGTCTCTTCATATGTAGAGAGAGGATGATTACAATATGTATAGGACCTTTCCCATAAGACAATTGGGAGGCCTAAATGTGATGTCTTTAAAACACTTACAAGCCATAAAGCCAACATAAATTATTAAAAAGTTAAATCTAGGCAATTTTTGTTTTGCCATGAAATTAATAAAACATATTTTTAACAATGCTACTTCTGTTTAATCTACATTACTTTAAAAAAATTAGGGGGTGGAAGTGGAGAGTAAATTGTTTCAGCCCTAATTGCACTTCTGCATAATGAATGACTGCTTCCAATAATATTTACTTTATCATAATTTGACTTTATTTTTCCCCTTTTCTCTAAAGGTTTATTATGACTGCCAATTACCTCAAAGGAATCATTTATGTTTTTATTTCTCTGTAATGGAAAGAGTTTGTTTCTGCATTTACAAAAACAAATTCTTTTCCTTAAGGATTTCTTCTGTTTTATGTATATAACATTGAAATGTCAAAGAGAGGCACAAGTTGTTAGATGCCCTTTTTATATTAAAAGGGTATGTTTGCAAAGAGTATTTTAAAAATGAGTAAAAAGCAGTTTTAATATCTTCCTGAATATGGGAGTGTTTTCCTAGAATAGACACATTAGAGAGTTGAGAGTGACATGTGGCTAAGAAGATACTCCCACTTCATATTAACTGTTAAAATATGTAGTATTGAGCTTTTTGATCTGTATTATTTACTAAAAGAAAAATAAAACAAGGAAACTAATGGAAAATGAGCAAACATAAGAGAAAGGCAATGAGATTAGCAACATAGGAGAAATCACAAGTATAATTTTTTTTTTTTAAATTTCAATGCTGGTTCTGCCAGTGGTTAGCTTTATGACCTTAGGCAACATCTCCTGTTGTTTCAGAATCTGTTCTATAATAAAATGCATGTGAAGGAATTTTTTTCCAACTCTGAAATCATAAAATCCGACAGCTGACAAATAAAAGAGAACAAAAACAAAAAGAAAAAAATTTCAGTCTTCCATAAAATTTAAGAACTGTCACGCACTTCTTATGTCTTCTTTGATAAAATAAAATCTATTTATTTTGGCATTTAAAAACTTTCACGAAGCAACTCCAGCTTCTCTTTCTTGATTTTCTTGACATTTTTCCCTTCACATGCATTTGAATCAGACAAGAACACAACATTTTTTTTATCTGAGCCCAATATTCTCTCATCTTTGTTTGAAAAAGACACCTTTCCTTAACCAATTAATTGTTAGTGTTTTTTCTTTCCTCAAACTTATTCACATATCTGTCTACAAGCTGTAACTCTCATTACAATGTTACTTCTTTTTGGACAGGGATCCTTTTTTGCCTTTTTTTCCATTTGTATCCCCAAGACTAGCATACAGCAAATGTGCTTTCTGATTCATGATTCTTGATGAAGTAAAATAATTTTCTTTTCTTATATTTTTCTGGCCTTTTTCAAAAAATAAAAGATGAAAAACCTCTACCTGGAAAATGCATAATAGATCCAGTCCTGTTAAAACAGAACCTCAACATTTTTTTTCTACACTTTGTTTGCATTAGATATAGTATCCCATTTATTTTCCAGGTTTGACTTACCAAGAGCCTGATCCATCAAGTGATTCCTTAACCTTTTGTCCCTGAAGCAAATACCGCTTACAAACCTGCCTGATGGAAAAGTACCTCTCTTACAACTGGAGTGTTTCCTATTTGCAGACAATCAGCTCTTGCCAAAAGTGTTCCTTTTCATTGACAGAGAACCAAGGACTTGCAAGAATGTCTGCATACTTCTAAAAGTACTATGTAGGCTCCGAAGAACCCTATCCCCCCCCCAAGTGATTGATAATCAGTCAATAGACATTTTTAAGTTCTTACTAAATTCTAGTCACTCTTGTAAGTGCCAAGGGATATGTAGAAATGCAAAAGATCTCACTTTTGAATGCAAAAGGTGTGGATAAAAAAGCAATAAATAACATAAATTTGAGATAAGCAACAGAGGTAATGCACTTGAATTAAACAGGACCCAGAAAGGCTTACTGTAGAAAGTAGGATTGAAGGAAGCCAGGATGAAGGGAATTCAAGACATAGGAGGCAGTGAAAATGTCCCAAGTCTATAGAATAATAGTAAGTATATACACATGCATCGAATGCATGACAGAACTGATTAAGGTTTTGGACTAGGGAATCTTCCTCAAGAAATTGCCTCTTTAAATGAGAGATATCAGAGTCCCAGAACTTTCATACCAAACTTTTAAAAACAATTCTACTTAGCATGAGCCATTCAGAATATATATGAGCACAAAAGGCACAACTTGAAGGGAAAGAAGAATAAATAGCTATGTATCACTATCCTCACATTCCACACACTTTCTAGTATTTAGGACTTAGAAACATAGAAAAGATGTCAGAGGTCATCCAGAATATTAGATTTATGACTGGGAGAAGCTAGACAAAGAACTTGGGAAAGGAAGGAAATGAATATTTATGTAGTACCTACTGCATATCAGGTACTGAGTTAAATGTATTCAAGATAATATCTCATTAGATTATCAAAAACAACCCTGCAATATAATTCTATTACTGTCTCCATTTTACAACTGAGGAAAGTGAAGCAAACAGTGGTTTAGTTAGTTACTTAAGGACAAACAGATGTGTCTGAAGTCAGATTTAAATCCTGTTCCTCCAGACTCCAGACTCCAGACCCAGAATTCTAAATCTTCTTCTAATATTGCCTTAATATATGCCTTAGTCCCAACATAGTTAAGTGACTTGCATAGAAAATAGTAAAGTAACAGACACAGTTCAAATTAAAGTCTTCTGACTCTAGAATTACCATTCTTTCCATAGCACCATCTACTATCTAACATCTTCATTTTACAGAAAAAAGAAACTGATTCCCAGAGAAATTAAGCCATATATGACTTCATTCTGACAGATAGTTAAGGAGAAGAATAACATTTAAACTCGGTTCTTCTGATTCCATATATCTTTCCCGTTTCCAAACTGACACTGAACCTAAGGTAAATCCTTAAAGTAAATCCTTTAAAAGTGGCTTCTAGAGGCATTTTTGTGCCTTCAGCCTATTCTTGTTCTTAATCCCCTTCACCAACAAAGTCTTCATCTTCAATTCAATAAAACCTTCTACTTTGAAGTTTATTTTTTCCATTTTTTCTTCTATACTAATAACCATATCCTAGATGTTATTATGTCAGCCCCCAAGTCATCTCCCCTACTCTCTCATTGAATTTAATACCTGACTTATAGTCTTCCTCTTCACCACCTCCTCCTTTATATAAGATTTCATCATATATGCTAATGTCTCCTCAAACATTCTAACCTATATACATTAAAATTACTTAACTCCTAAGACCAACAGTTTTTACATGTTATACATCTATACAAAAAGAAATGGCCACATCCTTGATGTTGCCACCATCTACAAAAACTCTGCTTCCATAATTAAGATAGCTTAGTTTCATGTTTTGAACATAATCTTTTATCTTTCCATCTCTCCATGTGCTTTTTTCATCTTAAATCAATTCTTCATCTTCACCATGATCCTTAGTCTCTATTCCTCAGTATATAACCACTCCATTACCAAAGCTCAATATTGAATATCATTCATTTCCAATATTGATTTTTAATTAATTACTTCATCATTATACGAATCTCTATTCTTGAATCCTTTTTTCCTTCTCCTAATACTGTTCATGTACTCTGGAGCCCATATTGTTCAATTATTTCATTCTTATTAATGGGCATATTTAAAGAAAATGAAATAATTGTGCTTACTGGGCTTACTGCAAATTTACATTATCATATCTTAACTGGACCCTCAGTGCAGCAAGTAAGTACTTTTAATTTTCCTTAACTGATTTCTTATTTCATTCTTCATGGCATGTTTTCCAAAATATTTTCTTTTACTTTCAAGCCTTCCATCTCTCCTTGCATTCTCATACTTAGTAAACTCACTTCCACCTTTACTGAGATAAAAGAAACCATTCTTCACATTTTCTCCTCCTTCTTGCACATTTCACATATGTCTTAACATTCTCCTACATTCTCTCTTTCTTTACTTCAGCTTTGATTAAGAGGTAACAATTTTCTTTTTAAAGGTCAATTTTTCTACATGTGCCGTTCAACCCCTGTATCTCCAAATTTTTCAGAAAATTTCCCCTCAGAATCATCTCTTTTCTCTTTCTTTCTTTAAATTTCTTTCTAACTCTTTCGACTACTTCCTTGTCCATACACTTGCCTAAGTCACTTCATCCCTAGAAGCTCTTTCAAAACTTAAGAACCTTTATATATTTATATTACTGGTTCTGTTATTATTGTTGGGATGTTTTAGTCATATACAACTCTTTTTGATCCCATTTGGGGCACAGTGGCTTGCCATTTCTTTCTCCAGGTCATCTTGCAGAGAAGGAAATTGAGGCAAACAGGGCTGAATGGCTTGCTTAAGGTCACATAATTAGTTGATGTCTGATGACTAGACTTGACTGCAAGAAGCTGAGTTTTTCTAGACCCAGAACTCTATCCAATGTATCAACAAGCTGCTTAGTTTTTTGTTTTTCTTTTCTTTGGTTTACAAACTAACTGGTCTAAGAATTTAAGACATAATTTTCTGTAACATTGTTCTTAGGACTCTCTGTGGTTTCCCTTATTTTTTTTTCACTTCAGCATTCCGCATGGCACTAGCTGCTTCCCTAGGAATTGTGTGAATGAAATACCTTTCAACACATGTTTTGTGTCTTTCCCCAGATATGAATGGGATGTTGCTCTTCTTCTCTGAAGGAAAAATGAAAGTTGGAGAAAGTCAAGGAAGAGAAGAAAAAAAGGGAAACAAAGGAAAGGAGAGGAAAAGCAAAAGATAAAAAAAATTGTTATGTGTTTTTAATCTCATAAACTATCTAATAGCGTTAAATGCTGGAGTCACATTAATTCTCATTCCTACCACAAATATAATATGAAATGACTCTAGAAGAATCAGAATACATAAATGTATTAGTCTTAATCTGATTTTTCTGAAGAAAACAGGCATTGTCATTATTTCTAAAATAGAAATAAGCTTACTAGTGTGACATTGGACACAATGCAAAATTTCCTAAATATTATTACTGAATCTATATGAGAAAACTACTTTCTAAAACAAGTGGCTACCACTAAGATCACATGACACATTACATCTTATTTATTTTCCTTCCACAATACTACCTTTAAAATAACAGTAGAAACCTTAAATATATTGGTTTTAATGCACTAAATATAATATTGTCCTAAATGTATATATTTTTTTCATCTATGCATGAAAATGAATATTTATATGTTATATGTGCAAAAAAGTAAATAAAATAGTAGCAAACTGATTACAACAATTTATCACCAGGATACTACATTATGACCAAGTGGAATTTATACTAGGAATACAGGGATAGTTCAATATCAGGAAAAAATCAACATAATTGACCGTATCAATAACAAAACCAACATAAATCTTAATAGATGATCTCAATAGATACATAAATAGTTTCTTGAAAAATACAGCAATTATTGCTGTTAAAACATTAAAATGCACAACAATAAATGGAATTCTCCTAAAAATGATAAGTAGCATCTATCCAAAACCATCAAAAAAATTATATGCAATGGTGATAAGCTAGAATTATTCCCAATCAGCTCAGGTATGAAATAAAGATACCTATTATCACCAATGTTGTTCAATATTGTACTAGAAATATTAGCTTTAGCAATGAGAAGAATAATTGAGTGAATTAGAATAGGCAATGAGGAAACAAAACTATCCTTCTTTATAGATGATATGAGAATATTCTTAGAAAATCCTAGAGAATCAAGCAAAAAACTACTTGAAACAATTCACAACTTTTAGCAAAATTGCAGAATATAAATTAAATCCATATAAATCATTGACATTTCTATATGTTAATAACTAAGTCCAGCATCACAAGAGAGAAAGAGGAATTCAACTTAAAATAATATGTAGACATATATATATATGCATATGTATATATATGTATGTACCACTTAAAATAAATTTGGACAATATAAAATAATTGAGCGTCTACCTGCCAAGACAACCCCAGGAAATATATGAACACAATTACACAACACTTTTCACACAAATATCATTATATCTAAACAATTGGGAAAATATCAATTGCTCACGGGCAGGTCATGGTAATATAATAAAAATGATAATTCTACATAAATTGATTGACTTATTCAGTGTCATACCACTCAAACTGCCAAAACAAATCATTTTATAGAGCTAGAAAATGGAACAGCAAAATTCACCTGGAAGAACAAAAGGTCAAGAAGATCAAATGAATTGATGAAAAAAGAAAAGCAAAGGAAGGTGGCCTAGTCATACCAGATTTAAAACTATATTATTAAGTGACAGTCATCAAAACCATTTGATTCAGGCTAAGAAATAGAGCGGTGAATCACTGCCATCAGTTTAGTATACAGAGACAATGACTATAGCAAGCTACAGTTTGATAAACCCAAAGACTCCATCTTTTGGGATAAGAAGTCACTGTTTGAGGGAAAAAAAGAAAAGAAAAATGGCTAAGAAAATATAGATAGAAAGATAGATAGATAGATAAAATACATAAAATATATAATATATGTATATAATATGGCAAAAAGTAGGCATAGACCAACATTTCATACCATATGCCAAACAAGAGTGAAGCAGATATATGATTTAAATATAAAAGGTGATACTATAAGCAAATTAGCAGAGAGAGGAGAAAAGAGGAATTTATGACCAAAGAAGAACTTGAGAACATTGTGAAATGCAAAATAGGTAATTTGATAATATTGAATTAATTTTTTCTATAAAAAAATACAGACAAGATTAGAAGAAAACCAGAAACTGGGGAGGCAGGGAGAGGAGTCAGTGGAAATTTACAGCCAGTGTTTCTGATAAAAGTCTAATTTTATGTATAGAGAACTGACTCAAATTTATAAGAATATACATAATTCCCCAAGTGATACATGGTTAAAGAATATGAACATTTACTTTTCAGGTGAAAAAATTAAAGCTATCTATGAGTAGATAGATAGATAGATAGATAGATAGATAGATAGATAGATAGATAGATAGATATTCTAAATCACTATTGATTAGAAAAATGTAAATTAAAACAATAGAATGTGTAACACCTCAAACTTACCATATTGGCTAATATGACAGGAAAAAATAAAGATAAATGTTAGAGAGGATGTGGGAAAACTGGAACACTAATACATTGTTGGTGGAGTTGTGAAATGATCATACCATTCTAGAAAGCAGTTTGGAACTGTGCCCAAAGAGCAGTAAAACTGTGCATACCTTTTGATCCAGCAGTGTCACTACTGGTTTTGTATCCCAAAGAGATCATAAAAGAGAGAAAAAGACCCATATGTGAAAAAATGTTTGTAGTAGCTCTTTTTGTGGTGGCGAGGTATTGGGAGGTGAATGGATGCCCATCAATTGGGAATGGCTGAATAAGTCATAGCATATGAATCTAGGGGAATATTATTTGTTCAATATGAAATGATGAAAAGAATAATTTTAGAAAATCCTGGAAAGATTTACATGAACTGATGCTGCATAAATCAAGCAGAACCAGGAGGATATTGTACACAGTAACAGCATACATAACAGACTTTGGTCTTCTCAACAATACAGAGATCCAAGACAATTGCAATAGACTAGCTATGGAAAATGCCATCCACTTTCAGAGAAAGGACAGTGGAATCTGTATGTGGATTGAAGCATACTATTTTTATTGTTTGTTGGTTTACTTTTTCTTTCTCATAGATTTTCCCTTTTGTTTGATTTTTCTTTCACAACATGACTAATTGTACAGATATCAACCTATACCAGATTGCTTGCTGTCTTGGGTAGAGGAAAGGTAAGAAAGAGGTAGGAGCAGGGAGGAATTTGGAACTCAAAATCTTACAAAAGTGAATACTGAAGAATGACTATCTTTATATGTGATTGGAAAAAAATAAAATATTCTTAAATGGGAAAAAAGAAAAAGAAACAATTTGTGTAACTACAACACAAATAGCACTGATAATTTAAATGAAATGGATTAATAATTGCAATTTTAAATTCACAGATTAAAAAGATAAGAAATAGAGAATTTTTAAATAGCCCAGTCTTAGGAAAAGGAAATTCGAGAAGCTACAAAGAAACTCAAAGAGAAAAAAAAAATGCGACCATATCATTTATTAATGGATTCCACTAAATACCCAAAGAAAAAAATAATTCCAGAAGAATATTGTTTAAAATTTAAGAAACAAAAGAATAAGTGAGCATTTCTCAATATGACATAATTAATATGTTAAAAACTGAGATTTGTAATTATAAATTTGAAGAAAGTTTCTTTCCAATAGGACCAAACATAAAACAACAATTACCATTATCACTTATTTTATATGCAATTCTTAAATTTCTACCTATAAGCTAGTATAATAAAATAACTTGTGGAAATGAGAATAGGCAATAAGTAAAAAACTTATTTCAGTTTTAATAATAATTTATTATATAGTATAGTATATAGTATGTAAGTAAAAAATATTTTTATTTATAGTATTCATTATACATAAAATACAGTATATTATATATAATACTTATTATATATTACATACATATTATGTATAATAATAAATTATAATAAATATAATTATTTAGACCTCAGTGATGCAACTTAAAGCAAAAGAAACAATCATTTCAATAAAGTATCACAATATAGCATGGACACTTACAATTAATAAACCTTGTGGCTTATTAAAAATTAAAATGAACACTAAGAAAACAAATGTAATTCATAATAATTAGAGAATATATAAAGTATTTGAGAATCTATCTACTGACATATGCATAAGAATTACATGAAAACAACCACAATACATATTGATCTATAGTTATTTTATGTTATACATACCAGATGCTAATCTGGTATGGAGTTTATCAGCTGCTTATTCTGAAATCTGATTCACTAACCTCAAAACTGCACTATCACTGGTTGGTCAATTCTTCAAGAGGAACAAAATGACATCATTATGTTAGAGTACAGCTACAGTGTGTCTGACTGTGGCTGTTCAGACCAAAATGAGCTTGGAATGCTCTGCCACAGGTCAGACATAAATATTCTATGTGAACATTTGGGGTAGTTTCTCTAATTTTGATCATCTCATGTTTCTTTTGAGCTAATTCAATTTTGCTTTCCTCATAGATCCCAGCATTTTTTCTGATGAGGGCATGCCATGCTGGGAGATCCTGTGCCAATGTCTTCTTTGTCGTGCAATCAGGTTTAAAATTCTTTTTTTTATTAAAGCTTTTTATTTGTATAAGATATATATGGGTAGTTCCCCAACATTGATCTTTACAAAGCTTTCAATTACCAATTTTACCCCCAGTCCCCTCCACTCCCCTAGATGGCAGGAAGTCTACTACATGTTAATAATGTTGAAATGCTTGAGAAGTTATGCAAGAAAAATCCTCTACAAGAAAAAAAAAAAGAATCAGAGAAAGGCAACACAATGCAAGCAAATGTCAATAGAGATCATGAAAATGTTACGTTGT